>JAJMDO010000117.1:0-46966 GCA_030573635.1 Blastobotrys ciferrii
GTGGTTGCGTTCATCAAATCGGTACCGCATCAGTTATGTTAGATGGATACCTCTTCTGCGGAAGGGTCGCTTGTGTGGGTTTTGTCTAGTGAAGTCCAGAGTTCGACTCGACATACGAAATGGTTTCCCCCACATGCTCGTTAATTGAGGGGAATCCGGCGCCATCAACCAACCCAACGATGAATACTCTAAAATGCCAAAATGTCTGGATCAGACCAACATGTGAATCTCTCCTACTTGAAGTGCCACATCTATATATTTGCTTGTTATGTAATTACTCAGGAGTAAAATTAATTATTGTTATTATTATTATACTCCATACATCCTTCGTCTGTTCCGCGTAGGATCATAATACAGGAGCCTGTGCATGTCAGAGAGAGGCGGGAAGACACAGTACGTCAGATCCGGATAGCAAATACTCCGATTTCGTTGTACTTAATATCAATATGAAAGCACCCCATCATCTTATCCGAAACCTCGTACCTGATGCACTTGGCCTTAGTAGTAATTTCAATATGGAACACCGTATATTCCTAACTGAATCCTCGTACCTGGTGTAGCTCCATTCTCAACTGCCTCTATGTGCGTTTCTTCGCAGCCAAAGTACTTTTATTTTGTTGACGGACTTGTTCAAAATGGGTTCATCATGTCGAGCTATAATATGGCCAATCTTTATCCTTAATATTTGAAAGCTAACGAATTTTAGGAGCCTGTTTTAATGACATTATTTCTATTCCAGTTCCGAATCATGGACGATATGGCAGTTCAGTGGGCCGGGGTAGGTCACACCAACCTCTCATTATTAATCTCAAGCCGGTCAAGCAAAATATAGAGGTCTATACTAATGAGCCAGTTCAGTTCGCAGTTCTTTATCGACCTCATCTGTCCGGAGGCAAGCGGAGTCGAAGCATCGCTTCCATCCTTATTCTTTAGCAGATGGTAAGAAGCCAGTATTTTTCTGTTATAACTCTGACTTTTTTCTTAGTTAATACTGCATCCTCCGGTAATCCACTTAGTCTCCCATCTCACAGTTCAGTTGGCCAGCTACCAACCCCTCATCGTTAATCTCAGAACCCAACAGATTATGGGGGAGATCCGTTTTATTGAACCCAATTCAGTATCCAGGTTCAGACCAATCGTGCCCCGTTCACATCTCGCTAACGACGAAACAGATGCTGATAAGGGTACGCTCGTTGAATCCCTCCTCATTCTTTCCGAAACTACTGAAATATAAAGGAATTTGTTTCAAGTTTGCAATCCCTCACTATCAGCGAATGGACGATATTCAGAAGACTTCTAGGGGAATTTCGGATGCACTCAGATACTCCATTCTTCATCGTCTGGACCATTTAGCTCTATTATTTCTGAAGGAATGACCTCTGTTATACTTATTTATTCTGTATCTAACCAAACTTTGAATTTTTGGCCGGGTGACCTGTTTCCGATGGCAAAGTAAGGAACAAACTGGTATTGTTTACCGTTGAAGGTTGATGTCAAAGCGACTATCTCAGTGTTTTGAATGGTGATTTGGCGTTCTTCAAGTTTGAGATCTTTTGGAATCTTAAGACTAGAAAGAGGGGTGGGCGAATCGATCTGCTCTAATCCGTAGACAAAGGGACCGCGTTCAATGGCGATTTTGTCCTTGGTAGATTCGATCTTGGGCTCTGATTGTATAATCACTGGCTTGACGTCGAAAGCCAGTTCAATCGACAATGGGTTAGAAACCCCACTGAAGTAGAGATATCCGTCTTTTTCTTCTCCTTGTGGACCGGTAACTTGGTAACTGCTTTGGGGAAGTGCCAAGGCAAAGGTAATTGGAGATTTGGGTCTGACAAGAACAGAGACGTAACCTTCATTGGGGTATTTAGAGGTCACCGAAACAAAAGCCAAATTGGTGGTGTAATTCCCTCCAATATACAAGTTCAAAGATAGAACATTGTTCTTGGCTTTAGTTAATGCGTAGTCACCCAATGAATTCATGAGTCGTGAAAAGTTTGGTGGGCAACAACTTACTTCAAACCAATCACTGCGTTTATGTCCATTCCCAATCAACGGCTGATCATAATAAAAGCTTTTACCATCGAGGGATGCTCCACCAATGACGTTGTTGTAGAGTGCACGTGACATTATTCTAGAGATCTCACCATTTGGCACGTTCTCCAGCATGCGCTTCGCTAGGAATAGGATGCCGATGGAGGCACAAGTTTCAGCATAACAGTCTAGAGGAAGTTCATAGTTTTCACCAAAACCCTCCCAGGAGGCAATTGCACCAATACCTCCATGGATATAGAACTTTTTATCAATCATGTTCCTCCACAACATGTTGACTGCTTTATGGAGCGATTCATCAGATATAACATTTCCGAGACCCTGTACTGCGGAAAGAAAGTACATGGCTCTGACACTGTGACCCCGTATTTCATCTTGCTCACGAATTGGCTTATGGGCTTGCATGTACCAGTATTGAGGAGCATCCGGCCAGCTTCTGCTATTTTCTTGGGCAAAGTCCCTTGGAATGTATTCTTTGGGATCAATCCCGTTGGCGATAGCCTCCTGAGCATAAAATTGGCCATTTTTATAACCTCGGAATTCGACAAAGTATTTGAGGAGATCTAAGAATTCTTTCTCTGGCTTGACTTCATAGAGCCGCAACAATGCGAGCTCAATTTCCTCGTGACCCGGATATCCCTGCTTTTGGCCTGGTCCACTACCGAATACTTCTCTAATATAATGGACGTAACGAATCATGATGTCGAGGAAACGCGTCTTTCCAGTCAATTGATAGTGGGCCACAGCGGCCTCTAACAAATGACCAGCACAATACAGTTCATGTTGATGTGCTATATTGGTCCATCGCTTATCTGGCTCCACCACCGTATAATAGATGTTGATGTATCCATCAGGGCCCTGGGCCTTTTCTATCATATCAATTGCTTCATCAATCCACCCTTGAAATGTCTTATACAAACGATCCTCGGGATCCATATCCTGTAGCGCATAACAGCAGCTTTCGACTGTCTTTGCGATATCACTGTCCCAGAAAATATGTGGCTTGTTATCATCGCCATGTTTCCAGGTCAATCTCATTGCATCCCATCTACCAGTTCGCTTCATTTGATCATAAATTGCCGGAAGAGTATTGGTTCTAGTGACACCAACCCTTTCTGCCCAGAATGACTTTTTATCCACTGCAAACGACATGGTGCTCTTACAAGTATAGTCACATGCAGTAGCGATCCTTTTATACTTTATCACCTGCAGAAAATAGGATGTATTGGAGTTATCGGAGTTTTAAGAACCACCCCACATCTTGCTGATCCCCGTGGGGAAGTGCGGCGAACCGAAAATTAAAGCCGCCTGCCAACCACCTCCTTAATGAATCAAAATACACCTCAGAGAAACAAATATCGGACAGAGTCTATTGAATATCGCCTTGAGAGAACACACTGAAGGTTCAGGGTTAGACAATGGGACTGGCGGAAAGTCATCGTCCAAGTTAGGCTAGGTCCTGGTCCATGAGCCAATGTTCAATTAGTTCGCATACGGCTATCAAACATCGCCCATCTTTCATAGTTAAGTTCGGGGTCTGGGTCAGCAAGAGATGTTGAATCAACTAGCTTGCACAGGAGTGCCGTATTTAGGACTGATTCTTTTACACAGAAAATAAGCAAAACTGCTGTGCTTCGAAAAAGAACATCGGACAAAGAAAAAAAAAAAAACCAGGTCGGTTAATGTGACAAAAATCCTGTGGCTGGCCATGATATTAATGGTATACACGCTGTGCGTATATATACTGAAGCTATCGGAAATCAATGCCATTATTAATTAAAAAAGAGCAAAGTACTTAAGTCCGTAGCGCGCGAAATAAATGAGACAGATCTAGAGGAACTTATGGTGCATGTGCTGATGCACTCTCTCAAGGCGAAACGCACTAAAACTATGGACACGTTTTATGAATAAATCGAATAAGTTATATTCAAAAGTCATTAACAGGTGAACAGGGAACAGGTTGAAAACATGAGATATATTGAAGAGGGTATGCCTGTGCCTAAGAAACCTTCACATCAGCGAGTTATGGAGCATCCATTGCGACGTGAGCGGAAGCAACAACTTTATGTAACGTGGACTACGTTTTTCAATACTTCAAACAAAATCAGATCCCATCCCATATCCATCAAGTGGTATAACTTTGCCTGAAGTCTCGGCGAATCCAGCGGGGTAAAAAAATGAAAGCATACTAAAACCAAGTTAGACGTTGGCCAGGATTGATCAGCGGTGATGGAGGATACAGATTGATATGCATTGCCTGCAGGTGATCAGCAAAATCTTTTCGATGTCAGTGTACAGTAATTAAATGCCAAGAACGAGAACGTTGGCACCTACTTTCAGTCGTTTACGCTAGATCGCTGGCCAGGGAGAGACGAATCAAGGCTTGTGCCTGGCATCTTGTAAAAAAAAAAAAAAAAGAGCTTGGCAGAAGTCGGGTTTCAGATCGGGCCTCGTGAACGCGTACGGCGCACTCTTCCCTAATTCCGGTCGGTCCGAGATTCGAGGTTCCTTGTGATAACTTCGGTTGATTTTTCCATAGAACAAGTCAACCTGTATCTTTCACCTCTTTGTTGCAATGAAAAGTATTTCTACAAAATTGAAGAAGATATTGCAACCCAAAAAAAGCGGTAAGAAACCCAACGGAGATTCAGAGACCCGTAATGTAGTCGATGACATTGTTCGAAAGCCGTCTACAAGGAAGCAATCAAGCAATGATAATGTCCACTCAATCAGTAACAGCAGGATCACTGAGTATGAATCGAATGTAGCGCCAGTTAGGCGTCAATCAGTGTTGCTGCCAGAACCACCAATTTCGACAACGAACACCGTGCAACAGACTCCTACATCAACGAGTAGCGGACCGAAGGAATCAAATATGTTTTCATCAGAGGAAACACAAACACCGCCATCCTCTGAAGAAGAGGAAGAAGATTATTCCGAGGATGATGAAGAGGCGGACGATCAGGTTGGACGCTTAGAAAGCGACTCAGCATTGCACCGTCCTGAGTTAGGATCTCGCAATGCTTCGCATGCGAGCAGGCGCTCTCGATTAGATGCCGAAGACGCTAGTTCTATTATCGGTGGTAGATCTGTTGATCAGCAATCGTTGAACCATCCAGAGGCAGAGTATCGGGATCCGGCGGAATCTCCAGAGAACCAAGAACAAAAGATTTTCTCGTTTTCTTTGCCATTCAACAACCCACTGGCAAACTTTGAGTTGCGAAATTTGACTTCGAGGACATTTTCGTTGTTTAGGGGTGAAGGTGAAGATACATCGACATTTTCTGATCCATACCAATTGGCGTCTATCAATTCCCACCAAGAAGAGCTACTCTATCAAAAGATTCATGATCAGGACAATACTAGACTCCGTGCTGTCAAACATGCGTTTACTCCGAACATTTCGATAGATAGTCTTAATCCTCTGACTCCCACCAAACCAGATGGATTTCCTCAGATTGATGGTGATGTTATAATTTTGGGTGGTTACCGAGGATCTATATTGCGCGACGCACAGACCAAGAGACGTGTTTGGATTCCAATTCGAGTGGGATTGAATATTCGCAAGATAGATCTTTCTGTTGGCCTCCGAGATATTGATGAATATGAAATGGAGAAGTACATATACCCCGATGGTATGCTTACCCATATCGGTCCAGTTGATGTTTCCAGGAAACTGATTCGCAAGCTTTCAGCACAGCTTAAATGCAATGTCCACGAATTTGCATATGATTGGCGACTTTCTCCAGACATTTCCAGTGCCAAGCTTGTTAAGCTTATCAAATCCCTACATGAGAAAAACCGAAACAACCCCAATTATAAAGGACCTATAATCATTGCTCATTCTATGGGAGGATTAATCGCCCACCATGCCATGCAGTTCAACACTGAGCTTGTGCGCGGCGTATTGTATGCAGGCTCCCCAAGTTCATGCCCTAATATTCTCGGCCCTCTGCGGTACGGAGATTCAGTTCTATTAAGTTCCAGGGTATTGACTGCCCAAGTCAACTTTCTTATGCGCAGCTCCTTTGTATTCCTCCCCCTTAATGGTCGCTGCTTTGTTGATAGGTCAGATTCGTCACGGAGATACGACTTGGACTTTTTCGACGTTAATACATGGATTGAATATGGATTTTCTCCATGTGTGAATAAATCATTAGAAGTTAGAAGGACTCAAACTAAATCTCAGCCAGTCACTCCAGAACAGCGAGCATCACAGCCCGCCTCTGATACCATGCAACCAACCACGTCGCCACACGTTAGAAAACGGTCGGATACGTTCAATTCGCCTAATCCGGAGCTCATTCCCTTTGAAGACGCTGTTGAATATTTGGATAGAACACTGAAGCGTACTAAGAAATTTCTGGAAGAGCTTCAGTACGACGAAACAAAGGCGTCGAGATACCCTCCTCTTGCGGTTCTTTACGGATATGGGGTTCCTACGCTAAGAGGTGCAAGGGTAAACGGAATTCAAGGAATTAAAGTTGGTGACTACAGTGATCTTGTTTTTGGAGCTGGTGACGGAGTGGTTTATCAAAAATCACTAATGCCAGTGGACATAGGCTATGATGTGGTAGCAAAAGTCCCCTCAGAGCGGGGCCATGTGTCCCTACTAAACGATATAGACGGAGTGGGGAAGGCCCTTACAGCCATCCTAGACGAAGAACAAAATAGAACCTCTTCATAGACACATAACGATTTTAATGACACTTGATGATAACTAAATACGTTAGGTGTCTTATTTCGAAGGGGGGGGGAGTAGTCCAGATCCTCTTCCTAGGTTTGTTGTCAATTCCTGTCTATAAGTCTTACAGGAAAATGGTAATCTCTTAATCAGTTCATACAACGTTTCAAGCCTCCTAAACTAAGCAAATGCGCGAACAGATGGAGAAGAGGTGCCCATTGAGCCATTGAGATTGCATGCATACATGCGTGCGTATACTTTCCGTAACTTTCGATTATGAAGTCATACAGTTCGTGCGCACGTGCTAAAGTCTATCTCGCCTATATCAGTATTGCAACTATATACTTTCAATCAACTAGCCTAGCTACTAGTTGACTAATTCTATGTGGAACCAGCCTGCATTGGTGGAGTGGGGTATTTTAAGGCGTACTAGTTTTAATCTACACTAGCGTACAAGATTTTAATCCAGATACTACAACCCAAGCATTGTATATAAATTTCTTCGGCAGATCCATTAGCCAGGAGATCCTTTTCAGTTACGACATAGCCTTCATTTTCACCGCATCTGCATGATTTTGTCCATTTCATATTCTCTTCGTCTTCTTCATGTAGCACCAGATCATCCAAATCAACAATCTCGCTCACCGATAAAGGACCAGAGACTGAAGCCGTACCGTTTATTGCTTTATCGTATGCTGCCTTTTTGTCGATATCGGAAAGCGTTTCGTATGCTTTCATTACCAATTCGACACTTGGCAAAGAGTTCTGTTTTTCATTTTCTCTGGTCTTGTCCGGATGAGTGCGCAATAGTGCCGCCCTGTATGCTCGTTTTAATTCCTCCAGATCGTCGGCGTCCTCCCGACTAATCTCCAGCACTTCATAAAGGTCCATAGAGAGAGCTTTCGTCGCCTCAGAAACCCAGTAACAGCATGTAGTATTTCCTAAAGATGCGGATGTAGGCGCCGTGCGGCTCGGCTAGTTTTTTTTTTTGTGTCTTGTAGTTCGAAAATTTCATCAGTCCCAAACACTAGTTTATATTCCCTTATCCAGCCAATATGGGAGATAAGAAACGAAAGAGAGAGGAAGGCTCCACCGAAGTCAAGGTGAAGAATGTCCACGATGGAATGGTGGTGACCACCACGTTCGGCGGACAGAATGTACCTAAAGATGCATCTTTCAACGTCTATAAACGAAAATCCGACGTTGTTGTTCATGGTGAAAGTTCAGTTTTTGAATATCACGGCCAGAACCAGCAAGATCAGGGCTCTTATTGTTTGGCATCATATGATCCTGAAACTAATTCAGTAGAGCTTTATCCGTCATCAATGGTGAACATGGCAGGTGTCGTCAAGGCGAAGAAGATGGTTGAGGGACCTGCAGTTAAACAGGCTAATGTACGAAATGTGCTACAGAGAAATGCATTGGGTGAAGCCTTTGGTACCAAAAAGGCAAAAAAGGCAATTACAGAAATGGAAAGGAACCGAATCGATGCGGAAAAACTGGAAGACTTGGAAGTCGCTATTGTGGATACTGTGCAAGAATCGACAGAAAACTTGCCTTCACAGGAAAAACGACAGGAATCTCTGTCATCTACTAGACCAATCCCACCTCACAATTTGGAGACCACAAAAGTGGAGGAAGTTTATCCTTTGGAAGGAATTATCCCCAAGTTCGAATGGACTTATATTCGCGTTCAACCCATTACCCAAGAGAAGGATTTTTCCAAGAAGCTATCTCTATTCCCAAATAAGACATCACAATATGTGTCTTCTAGAATGGCTGCCATTGAGAATGGTGTTGGTACACAAACTGAAAAAGTCAAGATGATTTATTACGCCTCATTGCTATTAGCAGTATATGAAAACAAGAGGATAAACAACAAGGCAGCCCTATTGGCCAAGGTTGGAAACCCTCCAGAGGCACTTATCTCTGGGATTTTAGATCGATTCGCTGTCTCCAAAGCAGGCCAATTTGGTAAATCTAAAGATCGAAACTTTGCTATCGATCCTGTTCATGAACATAGGCTGCTTTGTTACCTTCTAGCCTTGATCCTACGAATCGACAATTACACGACAGAAATTGCGCCTCTGGCACAAGAACTATCATTAAAGCCATCGAAACTAGCGGAACTATTCCGAGCATTGGGATGTGCTGTGAAACCACCAACTGCCGTACAAGCCGAGGCATTGAGTCTTTCTAAAGCGGCAGCTGCCAGTTATAAACTCGCTGTCTTGTCGGCGCCTCTCAAGTTGCCAGACGTCGCAAAGAGAAAACGTCAAGGGGGTCGCTAAACTGCGTCAGCATGTAATTATTTCAATCTAATTGTGTTCATAACGAAAAGATTCTTGTACGTTCTCGGAATGCTGTCATAACCCTGGGTATAGATTCGCCGAGCCCCCTCTGGGTAGACTGAATCCTAAGCAATACGCTACGCTATGTCGATTTTCTGTCTTCCTTGACATAAGGGAACAAGATGCATGTCTCTTACTTCTAGATCTATTTTCCACAAAGTTTTGTCAGGTAATCGGTAATTGAGCCTTACGCAATGATGAATGCTAATGTATAGTACTTATAATTACTCTTACGTGATAATTACGTATCACGCGTAACGCGTCGCATAACGCATAATCGCATATTACGACGCGAGCATAATTATGCCATAATTATGGCATAATAATCCCGTGCATGCATGCGAAGAAAATAATCTAGCGGGATTGCGGCGCAGTTTGTGCTCCCAAAGAAAAAAATCGGGGAGGAAAACAAAAACTTTTTAAAGCAAACAATGAGTGAAAGTGAAGAAATGAAGAATGCCCTACCTGAGGGGCTGCCTAAGGAGGTTTTTGAAAGCCTTGCTAAGGTAATTGAAGAGCAGGATGCCGCTGAGGCCGAAATTATGAAATTCTCTCATGAGAAGCTCGCACCTGTTCTCGATAAGAGAAGAGAGCATACCAAGAAGATTGATGGCTTTTGGAACACTGTTCTAGAAGCTAGCGGTGCATTGTTTGACATGGTTTCTGTTGAAGACGCTGAACTTCTTGACAACCTGATTGATGTTTATGTTCAATGGGACAAGGAAAACGCGCGTAACTTCACCATTGAGTTTGAATTCAAAGAGAATGCTTTCTTGGAGAACGATTCTCTCAAACTATCCAAGAAGTTTGAGTACAAGGAGTCTAAAGAGGAAGGCAAGCCCTCTAAGTATGTTTCTGAGCCAGTTGAAATTAACTGGAAGAAGGATATGGACCTGACTAAGAAGGCTAAGGAGAATGCTACTGGTGAAGACAGCTTCTTCTCCTGGTTCTCTTTTACTGGCGAAGGTCCAGGTGACTTCAGAGAAGGGGAGTCTATTGCTCTTACCATCGCGGATGACGTTTTCCCACATGCCCTAAAGTTTTATGTTGAGGCCAGCCAAGCTATATCTGATGATGAGCTTGAAGGCGAGTTTGACCTCGACGACGAAGAGGAGGATGGAGAGAAGGAGGCAGAACATGAAGATGCCCCGCCAAAGAAAAAGGCAAAAACTGACGAGGAAAAGAAGGAGTAGTTGTGCTAGGGTGGGACTTTATTATTCTGTAAATTAGCCTTTCATAGGTTCCTTTAATTCATTCTTTTTGGTATCATTTTTTTTTTTTTTTTCTTTATCCACATTCCTCTTTCTCCGGAAAATTTAAAGATCGAAACACTAGTACTTATTCTGCTACGTAGAAGGTAATAGTATGCATATGCTTCGCAGATCGAAGACAACTTTAGAATGGTTGTCCTAATTCGCAATTAACAGACCCATTATATATATATATATACCCATACCTCGGCAAAACCGACCTAGGGGTCTGGGAAGTTTCCTCAAGACGACATAGATATACAAAGGGAAACAAGTGTATATGTGTTACTGCATAAAGTCAGGGGTAGTTCGTAATAACTAGAGGATGAAAACCGCCGGTGCGCGTCATGCGCGAGATTTCGATGTGTAGATATGATACGGGCGAAGCAAAGCAGACACTTGTCATTAAGTATGGACAAATTTAGAAGACCAGCAGGAGGAGGACTTCCACCGCAGCAGAATTCATATTCGAGAGTTCCGGTTGGAGGTAGGAGCGAAAAGCTACCGGGATACAATGGGACACCGCCACCGCCGCCGCCATCTCATGGAGGACGTCCACAGGCCGTTGGGGGACTTCAAATGAAGGTGGTCAGCCCGCCAGACAATTCTTTTGTCTTTGGAAACTTCCTGGCTGTTCCCGAGGGTACATTTGTTGACCGCAGTAATGTCATTGTCAATGGTGAATATGTGTTCACTTGTCGAGCGGTTCGAGGGTTTCCAGGAGACTCTATCGGTGCCGGGTTGCCTATGAGAGAATGGGCCCGGTGGTCAAAGAATGAGGTGGTTAGTGTGGCACCTTATGACATATTTTCTGGGGCTAATGGTAAAGTTTATCTGGGCTCACTTGATGTGGAGATTGACTTCCAGAACAAAAACAAGGCGGTCCCGCAACCGTTTGAACAGGACAAGTTGACGCAGCGGTTTATTGCCGAGTTCAAGGATCAGGTGTTTGCCCCGGGACAACGATTGGCAATGGAGTACATCGGATACACTTTTATGGTCAAGGTGCTTTCAACACAGGTGGTTGATCTGGGATCATTTTCCACCGAGGAGAAGGATCATCAAAACTTGATGTCCAAGGATGTTCGCGGAATCCTTGTGGATCACACTGATATTAACTTTTATAAACCGAATGGCGGTGTGATAAATTTAAAGGCTGCGGATAACAAACCGCGCGTCAACGCTATCCTACAACCCAACTTTAAATTTGAGGATATGGGCATTGGTGGTTTGGATGAGGAGTTCAATACGATTTTCAGAAGAGCGTTTGCAAGTAGAATTTATCCGCCCAGGGATGTGGAAAAGTTGGGGATCAGCCACGTTAAAGGTCTTCTACTTTTCGGTCCTCCAGGTACGGGCAAGACGCTGATTGCGCGTCAAATTGGCAAAATGCTGAATGCAGTTGAACCAAAGATTGTGAACGGTCCAGAGATGCTGAACAAGTACGTTGGTGGGAGCGAAGAGAACATTCGCAAGCTGTTTAAGGACGCTGAGCAGGAATACAAGGAAAAGGGTGAAGAATCGTCGTTACACATCATAATCTTTGACGAATTGGATGCTGTGTTCAAACAAAGAGGCTCTAGAGGTGATGGCACTGGTGTCGGAGATAATGTGGTGAACCAGCTGTTAGCCAAGATGGATGGTGTCGATCAACTCAACAACATTTTGGTTATTGGTATGACCAATCGACGCGATCTGATTGATGTGGCGTTGCTGCGACCGGGTAGATTCGAAGTTCAACTAGAGATTTCTCTTCCCGATGAAAAGGGACGAGAGCAAATCTTCAAGATTCAAACTTCTAAGATGCGCAACGAAAAGAAGCTAGGAGAAGATGTGAGGATTGAAGAACTCGCTGCTATGAGCAAGAATTACAGTGGTGCCGAAATTGAGGGAGTTGTGAAATCTGCAGCCAGTTTTGCTCTTAATCGTAACATTCAACTGGATCCCAAGAAGGGTGTCGTCTTCAATAAAGGTGAGGTCTTGGTCGGAAGACAGGATTTTTTGAATGCCTTGTCTGAAACCAAGCCGGCATTTGGTGTGAGCGAAGACGAACTCGAAAACATGATAAGAGGCGGTATCATCAAGTATGCCAACCACATTGATGACATTCTTGACCGTGGTCAACAGCTTATTGAACAAGTTAAGCAAAGCGACCAATTTCCTATTATCTCTGTACTTGTACATGGACCACCTGGTAGTGGCAAAACAGCTATTGCATCAACTCTTGCCCTTGGCTCCGATTTCCCTTTCATTCGTATGATTTCTCCTGGAGACATGATTGGTATGAGCGAAGCAAACCGCATTCAGCACATCAGTCAAATGTTCCAAGACTCCTACAAATCACCATTAAACGTTCTTGTGTTGGACTCCATTGAGGACATTCTAGACTGGGTCAACATCGGACCTCGCTTCTCGAACCCAGTGCTGCAGACACTTAAGGTCTTTTTGACTAAAATGCCACCAAAAGAACGACGATTAATTGTACTATGCACTTCGTGTCATAGGCACATTTTGGAATCCCTTGATCTTCTAAAATGCTTCAACCAGGAAATCTATGTACCCAACGTTTCCTCTCTACAGGACCTCCTACACGTGTTTGAAAATGTTGACTTCCTATCCAGCTCCGAAGAACGTCAACAAGTCATTCAAAGAATCGAATCAGAGACTGGCTCCAGTGTCCTCGGAATCGGCATCAAGAAGGTCCTCTTCAACATTGAAGCCTCTAGAAGCGCCAAGGCTTATACTGCAGATGTTTTTGCAGACATGACTATCAATGATATCCGCAGCAAACCAGGTAGAAATGCCGCTATCGACTCCGGTTTTTAAATTATATAGATTAATTATTCATATTTGTTGCTTTTCGTAACCCCGCTAGGTCGGCTTCGCTGGGTTCTGATTAAAGTTAGGCTTGCTACAGAACAGGAAAAATACAACGCTTTTGCCTCATTTCTGGAAAAAAAGCACACCAAACAACTAGTCTTCAGGTCTGCGAAGCAGACCGATGCTTTGCTTCGAAGAGTAAAGCTAGACAATCAGCAAATGAGATTTATTTGTTGAAGTTATGGCGTGTGATGGGGATCTTGGCTGAGATATAATTCGAGGCCGAAGAAAATGACAAAGAGAAGGGTGCCAGCTATAGGATAAGCAATTAGCATTCCAAGGCAAATTAGAAAACGGGCAACTAGTATAGAGTTTGCCGATGGTGATGTTTGGTCCTGAGGAACGCGATTAAGCAAATTGATGACGTCGTCATACAGGTCCTTGTCTCTAGGAGAGTGTGCAATTGGCTTTCGATACACATTGTTCTTTGTGTGAGGTACATGGAAATCCAGAGGTTGTGCGGCCACAGTATACGCAGGATGTGACCGACGGGAAGGCCTAAAAGCCGCAACATAGGGGTTACTTCTAGGTACTTCATATGGTACAAGTTGAGTGTCTGGACCGGCACTGGTGTCGAGGCTAAAGTTGGGTAGCCATTCGTCTTTTGGTGAGCTTTCTGCAACCATTGGTTTGTTTTGCTGAAGCACCTCTTCCAAAGGCACTTCCTCCTCCTTTCCCTCATCATTCGCCTCTTCTTCTTGAGCTGAAACCGCTTCCATCTGTTTCCTTCTCTTTAGAGCATTCTTTAGGCGTGTGAATTGTCTCATGCCCATTCCGAATCCCAGATGTTGTTAACACGTCCTTAAACCTTATTTCTACTTGAGCTTTGCGTATGAGTCCGAAAGACGAAACCAAAGTTATTCTTCCCTAGAAAAAAAGGGAAGGCGATAGTTCTGAAAGGGTTTTTGAACTTTATTAGCTAGGCGAAGCCAACTTTTTAGTATTCAGACTATAGTTGTGGCCTAGGGGAGAAAGTATTTCTTTTTATAGCATTGGCTCTAAGGCCGTTGTGTAAGTGTGTTTGTTAGTCTATCTCAGTTTGCTCCTTAGAAGGGACAGAGTACATGTAATAGTTTAAATAAATGTCGCTCTAAATTTCGACTTCTGAAGAAATCAGAATGGGATCAGCAAACAAGGTTCACAGTAGTGTATTGTTTTGTCGTGACATCAGTTCATAAACTGACGTAATTAAACCATGCAGCTATAGTGATATTTTCCTACAGATATCTTTCATATCGATGCATCTCCTAGAAGCAGTGAACACACACTTGAATTATGCTTCAAGGAGGGGCATGCTAGATACAATTGAAGCCAGGTATCAAAGCACTCTTCAAAAAAAAAAAAAAAAAAAAAAAAAAAAAAAAAAAAAAAAAAAAAAAAAAAAAAAAAAAAAAAAAAAAAAAAAAAAAAAACCGCGCGGTTTTTGACCCCAACCTTCGCGAAGCCGACATTGGGCGTGTGCCCCAAAGAAACAATTGACCCGCATCGGTTATTTATTATAAAGAAGCTGCAAGTTAGCAATATATTATCGTTGTTGATTAGGGTCAGCGCCACCGGGTTGTTGATTAGGGTCAGCGCCACCGGAGACCATGAGCATGAGGACGACAGGGACAATATACATCCAGTATTTTTGGATGAATGTTTTTGGAGGCTCTTCTTGGGGAACTTCATTATCAACCAGCTTGATAGGTTCCTTCATCCCAGGAACTGGACCCTTAGCGTCCCGTCTGATTACTTGAACATTGTCTGTGTCATCGACGGAGTAGTCGAGGTTTCGTACCGAGTTATCCTTATTCAGATAGACCACAATTTTATCACTAGCCGTGTTGTTCAGGTTACCCAATGCCATACATTTAAAGTCCTTGCCAGATAGTTCAATGCCAACACAGGCCTTTCCGCTCACGGTCTGCTTCGTTCGTTCATACGTCACATCCCCGACATCTTCAGGGTCATAGGAAATAACTCCACGTAAAATCGTTTCGGTGGAACCTAGTGGCTGTATTAGCACCTTCAGGTTATCCGCAAACGCAATCTGAAGTAATATGGTAAACGCTATCAATAGCTTCACCACCATTTTTACCGGGGTATGAACAGTTCTCTAAAACCAATACTCGGACAGTCGGCGGACATCGGGTTTCCCAGCGTACACTTGAGCACGCCGAGATTGGGACTTCTGATTCGTCCGACCATATTTTCACATCATCAAACGCTCCCTCGAAAAACATATACACAGGGTTATAATGTCTTCAGCTGCATCTCCTACTCTCAAGGTAAGCTCAAAAACGAACAGTTTGTCTATCATCGTCGTCTGGACATATTCTCATGAAACATGATATAGGTATTGAAGTGGTCCTTCCTCGGTGCCGGTGTTTTCTACGGATTCTTCCACAACAGAACCTTGGCCAGCCAGGCCGAGGAAAAGCGATTCCAGCAGGAATGGGCTAGAAAGGAGAAGCTTATTGCCGAAGCTAAGGAGAAATTCGCTAAGTTGAACGCTCCAAAGGGTGATTCCGGCGTTATCACCGACGTTAACGATCCTAACTTCGACATTGACAAATACATCAACTACGCTCTCAAGGAGTAGATAAGTAGACACCTCGTTAGACGCGAAAAAGTTGTATTATAACTTGTTCACACGCCGCAACCATCATCGCCAACGTTTCCGCATCTGTCGAACCAGCCTCCCAACCTCTAGGTCGGCTTCGCCAAGTTACCAGTACAACAGGCGTTTTGGCAAGCGGAACTACGGCCTTGCTTCTTTTTCTGGGAAGGAAGGATATGTTTTGGCTAATTGTTCTTTTTGCAAGTCTCAGCCTCCCTGAGTCGACTTCGTCGGCGATTCTGGGTAATATAGGCTTTTTACAAACAAGCTTCATCTTTGATTGTGACTTAGAAAAAAAAAAAAAAAAAAAAAAAAAAAAAAGGGTTGAAATTGGCTTCATGGTTTGTAATTGAAGGGCAGTGTCCTCTAACGGTACAAACCGTATGATAGACCTGGCGTTCTCAAACTTAAAACTCTGGAAACGATTTCTACCCCTAGTAGCAATGTTATCTCTAGTTAGCTAGAATTCCGCAGATTTTCCAGTTCTATTTCCCGTTTGTCTGATTCCGTACGGCTGATCACAGGTACACCATATATATACCAGTAGTTTTAGTACGTGGTCCGCAAGTCGCAAATTGATAGGCTTCCTTGTTTCGAATGTTTCATTGCAAACATTTGATAATTGTAAAGTAATGCAGCGCTATAGCTAAGGAGCAGTGAGGCCACAACAACTGGGTATAGTTTTAATTAAGCAGGCTATAGTACTGTTAGCCGCAACAACAAGACCCTAACTTCGTACAAAGCGAACAGGTTGACAGATCAATGATGCAAAGCCTGATATTGAAACTAGTTACTATAAGGAAAATACTCTCTGCTTCTCTTTGCTGTCTTGCACACAAAAATCACTACGTACCGGCACTGGCTCTTTGTTCTTCTGGAAGATTTTAGATATTATACTAACTTCTGAGCATGGATTCTAGACGTTAGATAGTTATATCAGAATTGATTAACGTGATCTTATGAACTGAAATGTTTATCGAGGTGATCATAGCAGAGAAATGATAGTACAAGTCGTCTCTTTCAGGCGGAGTCATGTTGAATGTAATTGAGCCGATTTGAATCCAACTGATAGGAAAAGAAGCAACAAAAAGCGTTTGTCCAACCTTGAAGAAGCCTTTCTGAATGAGATTGGAGAAGCCGACCCAGGGGTCGCAGGTCATGTCCCCAGGAAAACATCTCGTTAGGTGGGTTTCTTCTTTCCAGAAAGAAGCAAAAGCGTTGGTCCTGTTTCGCAGAAGCCTCTCTCTGTCCTCTCTATCAAAACCTCGGCGAAGCCGACCCTGGGGTCTGGGGGCACGGAAGTACTCACTTAATATATAATGTTTCATGCATGTATGCAAAGCAGCAGTCACCTATCATGGTGAAGTTTTGAGTTGGGATTTTTCATTGGAGGTAAACCTACGAAAATTTCACTTGGAGAGACAACGACGACATGTTGAGGAACAAGCGAACCGTTGTACGGGGGTTTGCAAGTACGGCCGAAGCTGTTTCTAAGGATTCTGGCGAGCGGACTGCATCCAAAAGCATGAAAATCCAGAACGAGGTTATGCGCCGAGCGGTGTTGGAGGGAGAGTGGAAAGAGGGTCCACCAAGTTTTAGGACTAGAAAGGCGCGACTGGGATATCACAGTCCTATTGGACTGAAGGAGGTGTTTCCAGAGGCATTGAAGGTTGTCCAGAGAGACTCTGAGGCTCATTATGCCATGGCTGAGAATTTGCAGCAACAGCTGAAAGAAGTCAAGGGACGAAAAACTGCAGAAAAGATCAAGAAGGAGATCAACAAGCATCTGGTTCGCGCTGAACTGCATAATCCAGAGGTGCTATACAACTACAAAATTAAGAAGGGTGATTTCAATATACCTATCTTCCGATACCTGGCTGAGCGTGATTGGAAAAGTTACGACATGCTTCTATTAATGCAACGACTAGAGACACTACACGTTATCCCCGACACAATGCCGACACTTGATCCACGAGCTGCTGTCAGCCTACAATTTCCAGGTGTTATCAACAAATGGGTTGAGCCTGGCAAGCTTTTACGAAACGAGGTTTCTGCCAAGCGACCAATTCTTAAGATCCAGGAATTTGAACCAATTGCGCGAGAATCGCTATATACCGTGTTGATTGTTGACCCCGACACTCCAGATCTTGTGAACGACAGCTTTAAAACAACGCTTCATTGGGCTGTCAGCAACATTCCACTTTCGAATACCGACCACTTGGTTGACGTCTCCAAGGCGGATGAACTGGTAGGCTACCTTCCACCACACCCAGAAAAGAACTCTCCAACACACCGTTACTGCGTCTGGGTGTTCCGCCAGGAAACTACTGATCCCGACACTACTGTTAGGAGAATCGATGTCGACAACGAAGATGTCGAACGAGACTACTTCGACATCCGCTACTTCGCCGAAAAGTACGGCTTGGATCCAGTTGGCGCCCATGTATGGAGATGTACCTTTGATCGATCCACAGATAGCGTCAGATCGAAATTTGGCCTTGGTCAAGGCAATGTATATAGTCGTGTTAGACGTGGCACCCTCAGAGAAGATCCTAGAGGGGTGTTGTAAATATTCTTCAAAACTAATTCAAACAGTATAAGGACTCAACCAGTTTTCCTTGGGGTCAAGCGTCTGGGGGCTATCCGCCGTTATGGGTAGGGGCATTGTGCATTTAGAAGAAAGGAAAGAACCGTTGTGATTTATTTGCTCTTAAAAAAAATAGAAAAAAAATAATAAAAAAAAGAAAAAGAAAAAAGAAAGACCGCGTTATGGTAGTTCATCGCTTTCTGCTTTGGTAATTTGGCAATACGCGTCGTTTAATTTGATGGAATCTGATGGTTAGTTAGTATAAAAAGGGGGGACAACCAAAAAGAAAATAAATAAAAAACCAATGCCAGGCGGATCAAAACTTGCTGTTCATGGTGGGACTGAGTCTAGGGCTGAGTCTATTAGGAATCTGAGTAGGGAGGAAGAAGAGAAGTACAAAGAAGGGTTGAAGAACAGCTTGTTGGCTGGGCAATCGGTCTTGGTGGCGGAGGATGGCGCGGTGGCTAGTGTTGCGGCGGCGATGATGGCGACAATTCCAGGAAAGGTGCTGTATTTACAACCGCTGGGACAAATGATCTTGAGGTTATATTAAAAAGCCGGTGGAGTTTGTACACAGACTACTTGATTATTCAGACGACTCTCACGTGATGTGTTCAGGGAAGGCTCCGAGAAACTTGCTGAGGTCTTGGCTGTGACATGGTGCCCCCTGGATATTTTTTTTACGCAGAAGCGATGGGATCAACATCCTAGGGGCCTCTAAAAGTAGCATTCCAGCGAGGAAGAAGAATATCTCTAAAGGAAAGGTAGGTGCAGTTGCAATTGATTCTAAGGGTGTAGTTGCTTGTGCAATGTCTACGGGTGGTCTTAAGAACAAATGGCCTGGCAGAATTGGCGACACCCCCAAGCTGGTTTAGGATTTTGGGCGGAGACCCTCACTCCAAACCTTTTTTGAGCCGTCTCTTCTGCTTGTTTTCCAAAGAAGAAACAGCGATTAGCCTTTCCGGAACCGGTAATTGTGATGGGTTCATCTGCCTTCCATTGCCTCTCGTGTCAAACTCACCAACGAAAATCTTCAAACAGCCGCGGACAGGGTCGCCTCGTCCCTCGCGACAGGAGCTAGTATAATTGGCATCCAATCAAATGGTCAGTCACCTTTTGCTATGAAATGTGACACGAACAGAGGTCTCATCGACTCAAACGGAACCCCCAAAATCGCGATATACAAAAACGGTACCTTATGTTAATCCCAAGCAACAGTAGCTAGTACAACGTTATCTGTATTACGTGACTCCACTTCGTAAAGATTTGGCTGAGGCAGACTTCTGAAGACAGACCTACCACATTTTCTTTGCTTTCCTACACCGCAAGTTGCGGTAGCAACTCTTCTGGCTCGATACATTTCTAAAGCCAAGGTGTCCTCCAAAACAGAACAGATGCTTGTGTTTCTTGAAGAGAAGACGCGCCTATAACTAATAATACTTCAAAGTACTAAGGAGCTGAAGAGTTGATAACAGATGGTAACTTTTGATGGTTAAACAATCTAATTACAGGTATTTAATTATATGTAGATGTTATGAATGGTCATGCTCTATCATTTGTTGTTGTTGTGACGATGCTTTGGTTTGTTGCTTTTTCTGTTGTACGCTTTCTTCGAGACGTTTCCACGAATCTTCGCGTGCTTTTTTGCGCCCTTCTGCGGCTTCTTTTGATTGTCGATATAAGATGGCACATTGATCATACAAAACTGGGTTGGCCTCCATGAAGAGTTTGGTTGCATTAAAGATCATGCTGTGAATTGTTTTGTTCCAATGACCGGAAGAGTTTTCATGCAAGGCTGAGAAGATGATAGGGAGGATAGTTTCTGAATTCTCGGTTACAAGACTGCAGAAGTAGTCATGCGACCAGTAGTATAGCGCTCGTTCTGCCACTTGGAAGTGTGGTGATGAGATGCATTTTGCCAGTTGGACAAACAATGGCACTTGGATCTTTACAAACTCCGAAGGTTCCATCACCTCGAAAATGTCCTCAATTTCAATCAAGAATAACACTTCTTTGGGACTTGACACCTTTGGCCAGTACTTTAGCAATCCAAGAATAACTTCCTCAGTTAGAGTGGGGTCCTTTTCTAGGAATTGTACCACGCAATATGCCAGTTGGGAGTGATACAATGTTAAAGAGCGTGCTTTGTGTAAAGGCAAAAGAACACGACTGAGGAATATCTTGTGTTCCTCCTTTAGGGGCAAAGCAAACCCATTGATGATGGATCCTAAAATCTCCAAGAGCTCTGCAATACCATTGAATCGTTCAGTCTCGTAAACAAACTGGAAAAACACGTTATTGATGGATCGACGAATGAACGCCCGTAGGTTCAAAAACTTTCCGTAAATTCTGTGTAACGTGGTTTTTAGGCATTCACGTTCGCGTGGGTCTTCTGAATCAAACAATTCCAGGAGGTTCTGCACAAATTGATGATCAATGTATTGCTTGGCAATGTTCTGGTTGAAGTCCGGACTTTCAATGAATCTTAAAAAGAAGTCGTAGACTACTGCCATGTGCGGCCATGACACTTCGCTGACAGGCTCATCTTCATCCGGATCAAAAATGTCCCCAACAGGGTTTACAGGTGGTGGTATAGGTCGAAAGAGGTTTTTTGCAAACATCTCCACCACCGCTGCATACATTTGTTCCGTGATGGTGAAGTGATTGGAGGTAATAAAGTCCAGCAATTCATGGAGTGCAATTCGCTTGATATCCTTACCCTGGATGTCTGATGATGGATCGCTGAAGTCAAAGATGACCTTACATTGATCAACTTTTTTAAGAAACAGATCAGCCAGTTCTTCAGTTGGTACCTCGCTAAATGATGGCAATCGTTCCAATTCTCGTTTTTCAGATATTTCAAATCGCGACGAATTATGTCTTTTTGGAGCTCGAATCCCATCGATCCCTCCCAATCGATCAAACGACAGCCTCTGAGAAGAAGCAGACGGCGGAGATCCATTCTGTTCGACTTTCAAAATATCGAGGTCATTGGGCATTGTTTCGGTGGATCCCGGAGGCGGAACATTGGTAGATGATACAACAACCGAAGGCGTTGGGCTCGCAGAATGATGCAAATCCAACGAAGATGGCATCGGTGTATCCGCCAGCGGTGACGCATGGTGCACCCCCGTATGTCCACTACTGGCAGGTGTTGTTGTACCTGGACCCGCCGAAGGTACATTTTCGTTGCGGTTCCTCGAGGTAACCGAAGAACTGGCAGCACTATCGAGCGCCTCCGGTCTTAGCTGTTCACTCGAACTCGATTTCTGTACCTTTTCCTCCTTCTTCCGCCCGCTCTTGGACTCATGGCTCTTGGACCGTCCCAGACGTTTAGTCCATCCTTTCATCATCTTGAACAAAAGCAAGCCCTAGCTGTTTGCTGTTTCTTCTCCTTCCGCTGATTAACCTCACAAATGTTTGTCAGTTTTGTCGACGATGCGATGACGTAGGAAACAACGTGCTCTATCTTCGTCGTGCTCGTCGTTGCCTTAACACAAGTCACCACGAACGACGAATATAGGCTTTCAGGGTAATGCTGTCCCAACGCGTCGCGCGGGCGAAAGACGTACCTACCCACCCAGAAAATAAACAACGCGCTTGGCGCGCTTGAACTGCATCATCATCATGACAGTGAAATCAAAAAAAGAAAATCCGACTAGCATAATTCCATACCAGTTAGTTAAATAGCTGTGTGTAGTTACCAAGTAAACTGTTCGTAGTGTATTTAATTAATATAGCAGTGATACCCTTTTCCCGGAGAAGGAACAAAAAAAAGGAAACAAACTAAAATAAAGTGTCGTCGTTTCGTAAAATATTTATTCAGCTGAAATCCCAGCGGATCCCCAATTTTGTATGACCAGGTCCGAGAAAGAGTCAAAATAATTGGGCATATCTCAAGTAGCATATCGGATCAATCTATTAATCTAAGCTAATTGAAAAAAGTGAGCCCAATTCTAAAATATAACTTACCCTTTCCCGGAAAAAGGAGAACAGGGGGGTGGGCCAGCGATCAGTCAGTCCTATAGAATGCTTCGCTTCTTTCTTATTTCAAGCCTATCAGCAAAGCAATTTACTCCGTGTGGTAGTAGTTATCCCCCACAAGACGAATCCAAAATTAGCACTGACGCTGGCGTTTCGCTAACCAGTTCGTATCACGTGACACGGTTAAGGGGTAACTAACCATCGCACGCGTGGGAGAAGAGGGGTGCCGAATAGGCATACGTGATACTAATTAAGGCGTAATGCATCTGCAAGGTGCTGTACAGGTGTTTGATAGTCCTTAGTTGATCAGCATGAGCGTTTCTAACATATGCACTACCCCGCCAGTTAGTTATTAGTTACCCCGTTTTTTGAACTTTTATACCCGACATTGTCAATTGCCCAATGGCTTTTATAACCAACCTCTGACCCCAGGGCCGAAGAATGTGTATAAGGTCCGCTGGGGCAAAGCCAAATAAAGAACCTTCTTTCTTTTGTTTCTGGACTTTTTTTTGTTCAAAGCTACATGTTATTTATTATTCATCTAGCTACATTGGATCACCGATCTCATATTATTAAAGAACCGAACAGCAGCTAGACCCCCTCCCAGGCTCGCAGAGCACCCCTCCCCACCAGGGTCCGGACCCCAAAACTCCAGCAGATTATGGCTAATAGGTCATGGTACACATTCATTTTCTTATTTCCAAACTATATTGATATCAAGTTTACGCAGTTTGTTGCATAGGTCGTTGCTGTTCTTCGTCTACAACATCGTCATCATTACTCGTGGTAGGAAGGTCGATCCATTTCTTCATCAGCCGGCAGATTTTGGTTGTCAACGTTATCTGCGCTCAAGTCACCGTTGGATTCGGTTGGTTTGTTACCAATAGACTCTGCAGGGAGCGGCTCCATCACTTCATCGGCAGCCTGATTCTGATTATTGACAGTAGCAGTGAGTTCTGCGAGTCGTTTGAGATTAGGCACTTGCAACCATCCAGGGATGTAAGATTCAATTCTCTTTAGAACACGTGGTTCCATGATCTCGAATGGACCACTGTCGTCTAAAGGAATGTTCTCCAACAGCAAGGTGTTGTTGTTATCATTCTTGACTCTAGCTGCAACAGCGTTGAGAATCTCCTGGCTGATCGGTGGCTCATAATCAGCAACAAGATATTGGTTGATGAGCTTTTGGATTTGAGCCGGGGTCAAGGTCCAGCAAATGTCGTAAATGATGTCAATATCCTCCAAAGTGGACTTTTTGAGTTGCAGAAGCTTGACAGATTGCATGATATGTTCAAGCTTCAACACCCCTTCAGCAACATCGTGTGCTTTACACCACTCTTCTATACGAGTGATGTTGTAGTTGATTTGGAGACCTCGCTTCCATGAGAGGAAGGTTCGGCGCATCAACAAGTCATTAAACGCTTTGACACCAACCAACTTTAGCAATTCTATAATTGGGTGCTTGATGAATTCAGGTTCAAGGTAATAAGCTTCCATGGCCTTGTGGACCTTATTGAACAAGCTCAGTAGATCATCCATTGTGGCAGAGTTTTGACCGCTGTTGAACATCTTTGAGAGGAATCGGGTATTTTCAGCAGTAATGAATCCTGGAAGAGACTGAGACATAACAATGGCAGGCACAATCATTTTGTCCAACGTCTTCTTAATCTCCTTCATCCACGTGTGGTAAATATTGAATTCCAGGTTCTCCAAATCCTGCTTCACAATGCCAACCAGTCTACCGTATTCCTGGAACTCGTACTCTCCCATTTCATCCAAAAGAGCTTCATTTTGGACAATGTTGGCCTCTGCAAGACAGATAAACGACAAGATCTCGTGGACATTTGACAACCAGAAGGTACCAGGATTAATGACATCCTCTCCAGAACACTTCATGACTGAATCTTGAATGGCTTGCATTACTTGGCCCAAAAATCTTTCAGACTCTTTCACAAACCCAAGTCGCCACATTTCAGAGGTGATCAAATTGATAATGTTAGCAGGGAAAAGAATCTCTTTAGACGTGATCTTTTCTGTGCTTGAAGGTGGTGGGATTTTGAGATTGAAGATCAGTCCTTGAATCACTTCAGCAAACAATACCTTTTCGTCTTCCAAAATTCTTTCAATCTCACCATTCAAGCCCAATGAACTGATGGAGATTTCGGTGCTAGAAGAATACTGTCGTCGATGCTCATTAGATGTGTTTGGCAGAGCAATAGAGGCTGGTCGAGGGCTGAATCCCGGTGACTCCTTGGAGTAGTTGTTGTTGTTAGCGCTAAAGCTGGCATTGGTAAGACTGCGGCGTTTAGGATTACGCTTCTTATTTGTAGTGGATGTGCCATTCATATTCAAGCTTCGAAGAGGAGTAACGCTTGGTGCCATGGCAGCAGCAGTAGCTTGCAATTTGGCAGAATTTTCCAAATCCTCGCGCAACTGGTTGATTGTTTCCGTCAGATTAGCATGACTCTCTTCATACTCCTTAATAGTCTTGGCTGCATCAGTAAGACCTTGTTCCTTGGTCTGTAGCTGCTCTCGCAGCTGACCATTTTCTTCGTCCAATGCCGTAACTCGTTGCATAGTCTCATTATATTGTCGCTGAAGATCACTCAATTCACCTTCAATACGTTCAATTTCATTGAGATGCTGATTCTTTGTTTGTTCGGATTCATTACCCAAGTCAATATTTCGTTGCTCAACCTCACTATGAAGGCCTTGCCAATGTGTCAATTGACCTTGAAGTTGTTCAACAGTGGACTTCAATTTCTTATTCTCCTCCTTTCGGCTAGCAAGAGATTGTGTGAGCTCAACCACTTTGTTTTCAAGTTGATATTGAACCTCCTTGTAATGGTTGACCGACTTTGCCTCCACTCTGAGTTGCTTGAGTTGAGCAATAGCCTGTCGTCTTCGAACAAGGCCTTGCACAATAATAATACTCTTTCGATCCTTTTGATAATTCTTTCTTGCAACATGTCCCCTCCATTGTCGCTGAATAGTGGTTGCTGCCTCGTTGTATCTCTGTTCCATCATGGTCTTTCTCAAAAGATAACCACGAATAACCCGTTGCAAATCCAAGATGGATTGTCGAGCAGACAAATAGCTTTGTCGTTGAGAGTATCCCTTCCATCTTCTCTGAATGGTGGTAGCAGCTTTATCCTCCCGCAAACGTTGGTATTCCTTCCTTGAAATGTACCCCCTGAACAGGGCCTGAGCCCGGATGATAGAGTTGCGGATAAGCTTGTATTGGTTGCGATGGTAAATCATACGCAAATTCTTTTGAATGATGATTGCACATTCATTCAATCTGTCGCCACGAAGCTTTTCTAAATAGGCCAACATACCAGCTCTGAAGAAGATCTTTGTCTTACCCAATTGGTAATTGTCTTCCTTGGTGATGGAATTTCGAAGAATAATGTTGCACAGGCCCTTGATATCATCTGACCATTGTTCAGACGGGATGAGCATGTAATATCTATCAGCAAATTCTTCATAAGTCCATCTAGTGGGGAAACCGGCACACGAAATTCGAATAGTCTCCAACACACCACATGCACGCAACTGTGACAATACCATTGGTCCATTAAACTGCCAAGCAGCTTTATCATCATTCGGTTTGATACAACGAATGTAGTGCACATTGGTTGAATTGATAGTATTCATCAACTCAATCAACGAGCCCTTGAAAATACTACCCAAAGTAGGCTTCCGATTAACGGCAATTCGACCGGGTTTCTTTGACTCGGCTGGTGGCGGGGTGTCACTCTTCGCGCAATCCAGAATTTCCTTCAAAAAGCTATTCTCAGTATTGTTCAGAACTTCAATCAACTCATCTGGCACGGTATCACGGTTCTTTTCGATAAAGCCTTCAGATTCATAAGCAACCTCCATGGCATAATGGTTAATAATGAAGGAGGATTTACCAAATCTTGGCTTTTTGAAGTATTTGGAGTGCTCCGGCTTGTCAAAGTTGTTGTACAACTTTCCAATCCAAGACTCATCTGAACCGGCGGGTAATCTAGATTCTTCATCCAGCAAAGAAAGGATACCCAACTTCGCCTCAATAAGAGTGATACATGGCTGGTTATCGCTAAAATCAATAAACGTCCACTCAATTTCTTCTCGAACGTATTCATCCTGTTCTAGTTTGAACACATGCTGGTTGAACTCTTGTTGCAACTTTTCATTGGCATAGTTGATACAGAATTGTTCAAACGAATTAACTTTGAAATGCTCAAAACCATAAATATCCAGAACACCAATAAACGAGTTAACTTTGGCCTTGATGTCATCGGCGCACAGACCCCTATTGATAATTTGTACCAACCACTCGAACAACAGGGAGTAAATGTACTTCGCCACAGAGTCTCGAACCACCAAAGCCTGCTTTTGATTCAAGTTGGACACAATCTTTTCGCTTCGAGTGGTGATTTGCTTCTTCACCAGCCATTTTGAAAAAATGGTTGAATCAATACCCAACAGCTCGCTCACTTTAGCTAACGACGGCTCATCAGAAGCCAAGATGGCATCAGTTCTTGTGGCAGTGATTTTAATGTTACCAATATGAAGCAGGGCAGCCAGAATTGAAAACAAGTTCGATTGCACATCAGAACCAATTCCAACTGTAGAAAGAGCCTTGCATGTCGCTTTGAATTCCTCGGAATCATCAACATTAGGAATATCTGGCTCACCACCTTGATTGAGATATTCAAACTCTTCGATCGGCAACAATCCCAAACGCTCACGATCCTCATCAGAGGCACCCCGACAAAACTGATAAAAGATGTGGTAATTTCGTTCAGTTGACGGCTGGAACACCAATCTTGACCGTTCCAACAGATAAGTTCTTATGGTGGCACCAATAATGTTAATCTGCTTGTCGAATAGAATCTCTAGGTATTTACCAAAACGCGACGAATTGTCATTTCTAGTCGTCTTGGCGTTACCAAAAGCCTCCATAATGGGGTTAGTTGCCAAGATTTGTTCCTCCGTCTCACTCAAAGCGTCGTGAGATGAGCTCGATTTGCTCGCCACTTTTCGAGGATGGTCCGGATCTTCAACTGTCGCAAAGTAACGCATGATATACTTTGCACTAACCGTTTTACCAGCCCCAGATTCACCAGAAACCACAATAGTCTGGTTCTTGTTGTCTCTCAGCATGCATCTATAAGCGTCTTCAGCAATGGCAAAAAGATGAGGTTCCAATTCACCTCTTCTTTTGCCCGAATAGGCCTGAATGATATCCTGTGTATAGAGATTATCTACCCTTTGAAATGGGTTTGTCGCAATCAGCACTATACCCGAATATGTGTAGATATTGAGTTGTCCATAACGCATCTTAATGGCATGCAGAACTGCGGGTTCGTTGAGATACGAAAGACTTGTGAGATCCTCCGTAGATTCTAGAATAGGAGGATTCCTTAATGGTGGGAGCGAATCATTATTCTTCTCTATATCATCAACCGTCGAGTTGACCGTGGTTTCCTAAACAAAATCACGTTAGCTTCCCTGAACGAACGACGACCCACTACGGCGGCACACATAAATCTTCCACACTTACAGTCCCATTTTCCAGCTTTAGTGTCAAAACCACCTTAGTTCCATCATCATCTATTTCCTTCGAGCTAACCTCGGCGCCAATCCACCCCTCCTGCTCATCTGGAACCCAGCATCGTCTACAAGAAAACATCAGCCCCTGCCCAATGCCCTCTGAATATCACCATATACTCACGTTCCAGGATCGTAGGAAGATACCATGTTAGAGAATCAGCACAATAATCCCTCTACTCCGTAAATTTGTGTACCGTGTATACAAAAGCCGAAGGCGCAGGTTCACGACAGAACAAAAAGAAAAAGTACAAAACCTGTTGCGACGTGTAACTCTTTACCCCTTTCTGAGAGACCACGGGAAACACGCGCGACGTACATTTCGGCTCTCGGCTTACCGGCCCGGTATTTTCACCGCTGAAACGCAACATCGCCGCTTATCTCTAATAAGCCACCATAGGTCATCTGTGGATGCCTGTCTACATATCACCTGAACGATATATTTAATTAAAATCCATTAATAATTTGTGACGTCGCACTAAGCGGCTAGCTATCACTCGTTCCTTCCACGTCATGTAATTCAGTGGCCATTTATACACCACAAGCTAATAAGTTATTCTTCACTCCGTAATATTTTCTGGGACCACGCCCCCAGGCCCCCTGGGTCCTTTTCGCGGGGTCCAAATATAATACTAAAAGAGCTCTCAGTCAATTTTGTGGGCCTAAGTACAAATTGAACTAGGTATCGTCACTAGCTTAGGAAAGTAGGAAGTACACCACCGTATGGTCGCTACTTCATTTCAGCGTTATTCAAGCAATTGTCATATTAGATATTCGCATATTGAACTGTATTATTGTGTCGATTTTTAAAAGTCCTTGGTTCCAAAGTACTAGTATTGAGTATAATTTTTGCGCCGTTAGAGAATGACAACAGTTAATAATTGTCGTTCGAACATTTAGCTCCCCAATTGCAATGCGTCAGAAATCTTAGCTAGGAAAGTCCCCAAAGGCTCAATCATATCCCTGGGCTCGCTTCGCAAATAACGGGCATCTAACCATGTATGCAGGAAGTGAATAATTCATATTAATAAGCATTCAGTGACAATATCTGCAAGAAACTTATGCATCTTTAAAAAGTACCTCAGCTGCTTGTACAGAGATAGGAAGTAATTAATTCGGTCACATGTCCGTTCTAGTTATAACCCTTAAAAAGGTCAGTCGGTTTTCTCTTAAACTGAACAGATTTCAAACTCGTACGTGAACACTAGACCCAAAATTCGGCGAGGCCAAACCAGAGGGTCTGAGGGTAGATCCCAGAAAACACAAAATCGTGAAAAGTATGATTGATTGCGATCTATAATAATTAAACGTCATCGTGAGGGTGAATTAATCCAACTTTCTTGCAAAAGAGAGCCCACGGGCTTCGCGGGCCTCAAGCAAGGCGTCGAGTCTTCGTTGTCTGAACTCGAGCTGTTTCTTTCGGATGGAGTCGACGACGAGTCCCAAACCAATGAATGCAATCGAGGAGTACATGTATCCCAAAGGCTTAAATCGGAGAGGTTGGCCTTGGATACCTCGGGCCAAGTGATGGACAGCACCACCTACAGGAAAACGCTCATTAATAACCGACGAATGGTAACACCATGCGTATAATACTTACCGACGAGGGCCCAGGCAGACAGGTCTGAGTAGAGTCCCATGTTTAAATCTGTTGTAGCTTTCCAAAGCTTGTCAATGAAATGATTTTGGGAGTTTCCAATTGGTTGAAGTTGCGGGACCATGGGTACGCTGGCACGCGTAACGTTGGGAACAGTTTCAGTGAGACTGGGAAGGCTTCATCACCAGAAATAATTATTGAACAAATTGAGAGTGTTAGTATGTCGCAAGCTCAGGGTGGAGAGGAGCCGAAGCAGCTCAGTGCAAAAGAGCTCAAGGCCAAAAAGAAGGCGGAAAAGGCTCGGAAGAGGGCTGCAGAGAAGGAGGCAGCGGGAATTGCTTCGGGAGGTCGTCCTGATAAAAACAACCAAGGTCAGCAGCACCAACATTCGACAGGCTCTGGAGGTGGCTCTCAAGCGCAAAAGGTCGGTGATAACAAACGCATCACACTGTTTGACCATTTGGGTAAATACGGTCAAAATTCTACTGCGAATGCCCCAAAAGAGGTTCATCCATCTGTTCTAACCTTGGCATTGCACATGTCAGCATATAAAATTATTGGATCCACATCTCGATGCAAGGCCATGTTAGAGGCCTTCAAGGATGTAATCTCTGATTACACGACACCACCAGGTACGACACTATCGCGAAACTTGACTACCGTTCTCTCGCATCAGATTGACTTTCTCAAGTCTGCACGGCCGCTGTCAATTGCCATGGGCAACTCCATTCGATGGCTCAAACAGGAGATATCAAAGGTCTCGATTGATACATCCGACACGGTTGCCAAGCAGGAGCTGTGTGAATCTATTGATAACTTTATTCGAGAGCGGCTCGATGTCGCCGACCAAGTCATTGTGGATTCTGCCATTCAAAATATCGACGATGGCGACGTTATTTTGACATATGCTTGTTCGCACGTGGTCAAGCAAACCATTCTTCAGGCCCATGAACGGGGTAAAAAGTTCCGAGTCATTGTAGTTGACTCACGACCGTTGTTCGAAGGAAAGACACTAACACGAGAGTTGGCCGCCGCCGGCGTCAAATGCACATACGTACTAATCACAGCGTTGTCCTACGTCATTCGAGATGTGACCGGGGTGTTTTTGGGCGCCCACGCAATGTTATCCAACGGACTGCTCTATTCTCGCGTTGGTACAGGTATGGTTGCAACCGCTGCAAAGACAAGAAACATCCCGGTTCTCGTCCTTTGCGAGTCAATTAAATTCACAGACCGTGTCCAACTAGACTCCGTCACGTTCAACGAACTCTCCTCCCCGGACAATCTTGTCGACATCTCTATCGGCGAAAAACAAATCATATCAGAGCCACTCAAAAACTGGCGCTCAGATAAAAACCTCGACATCCTCAGCGTCCTTTACGACCTATCGCCAAGCGATGGCATAAAGAAAATTGTAACTGAATTCGGAAGCTTACCTCCAAGCTCCGTCCCGGTCGTCCTCAGGGAGTATAAAAACTGAGTCTATCCTAACAATACAACATTCCTACCAATATTCATTATTTGCGCTCCGATAATTTTTTGGGGCCAGCCCCAGTTCGCGTGGCTCCGCTTCGCGGAGATAGGGCGTGTTTTTGTTTACTTAGCTTTGCTCTTCATGAAGTACGATTTCATGAAGGATAATATTGGCTTGCATTCTCATCAGTTAGACAACAATGCAGTAGATGGTATTACTCTCCCGAAAAGAAGTAGAACACAGAGTTCAGCAGAGCTAAAGCCGGCTCTAGGGATCTAGGGCTCTGGACGCAGACAGTCAGTTCTCGTATGTGGATGTTTTGGAGTGCAGGATAAGATATTTACAGGTGTGTGAATATATATACAGGTTAGGTCATCGATTTGAGACTAAAAGTTGTTAGTGTTGTTTGAAGACGAGTGTTTGTGTAACTTACTTGTCACCACCTTCTTTAACTAGGGTTGATCTGACGATACGAGGGTCACTTCGCAAGGAGCGTAGAACTTCTCTCTGTACACCAGCAGAGGCATCGAATTTGAGATAAAAATGTGCTCCTAGAATGTTGGACTGACGGTTTTTGTTCATAATCTTTGGTAATGGACTAACGCCCAAGTTTTCAACCTTCCGTATAACGCCTCGGTTATTTATAATAAGCTTTCCCACATGTTTACAGACTTCATGCGCATCCACAGTCCCTCGCTGGCCAGCATATCGCGCGATAGCCACAACCTCGTACAACATATCTGTGTTCGATATATCTGAAATTTTCCACCTCTTCCTATAAGGTGTTCTCCCAACGCTTACTTGAACAGACCACCGGTTCTCCGACCAATTAATCGATGAGCTCTTCCGTTCTTTTTAAGAGTACCAAAAACGGTGACTCTGCGAGGCTACTATTTTGTTGTAAACCAACTGTTCTTTATGACGATTTCCAGGTAGAAAAACTGTTGGATAGCGAGATGTCTATATATTTTCGTGCTCCTTATGAATATGAACCAAAACAGCTTCGAGGATGCCAGGTTTCTAACTCGACAGTTTAACGGAAGATAAACAAATAATGGAAATAAAGAGAGTATTAATATAGTTTGTAACTCTAATATATTCCTGCAAGCTTTTCAGTGTTTTTTTTTTTTTTTTTTAGTCCTTTCGGAAAAGAACAAAGTGCACTTGTACTTCATTCTGTACGTTTTTTGTAAAAGAACCAACAATTGTCGCGCTACGAGGTCGTCTATTCCTTTATTGACCCAGTGTTACTTGTGTGAGAAGGTAGTTAGGAGCCAGTGTCACTATATCCTAATGAGCTATTAGATCGTGAGACGTCTAGAATCTCATTTCGAGCCTTCGTTAAAATTCTGTTATTTAATGATCAATTACTACTATATGTTGGAATATCCTAACTAATGTTACTGACCTAAAAGAAATAAGTGTTACTTTGGTTATCCCAATGGATCATTACTCCTTGAAAAATGGGGCCTCGCGGAGATTCCCCCTTTGGTTCTTTTCGGGAAAAGAACATGCGGTTGATCTATCCTGCTATTCAACTCAAATATGTTTGTTTTTTATACTTTAGAACTATTCCAAGAAATGGGACTGCAATTCTTCGATATGTACCAGTAGTATGTGAAGTTGTATGTGAGACTTAACTTTCTAATTGACCCCTCCCGTATTTAATCGCTTCTCAGAAGAGAACAAAACGTACACTGTAACCCGATCGAAACTCTGTCTTCTATGAACAACTAACGTACTGTGATACTAGCACTCCAAACAAATATATATATACAGTTAACGTTAATTAATTTAATGAGAGTTCACAGGCCCACACGCCAATTCTGCGAAGCAGACTCCGAACCGAGGGTCTGAGGGCATGCCCCAGAAATAGTCCCATAGTTCCACAGTTGACGTCGTAGCACAATTGAACAGCTAGCTATTGGTTCCTGGCTCACTATTCGAGTCTATATAGCCTTGCACGGGCACGGGGTGGATTACCCGGACTTGTCTGCCTCGTGCCGCGCGCACGCGCGGCATTTTGATGTTCGTTAGCTTTGTCCCGCGTTTAATTTAGCGGGGGAGCAAGGACAATGGAGCCTTGGAAGCGCTGGGCCGAGCAGTACATATGTTTGTGTAATTGGACGTAGAACTGAATAATATGTGGAATGTTGGATGATGCGAAATTAGGGAAGAGACGGCGGTGAGTCGTCGAAAAAGACCCGGGTATGGTCACCCACGATAATACTGCATCTATCAGCACCGAGTCAGAATATAAGTATATGCGGGCTTCGGGCAGCTCCATATTTCTTCATCCACTCCCCCACCCCGGTTTAAAAAGGACACAATTGTCAATTCTCTTTTCTTTCATCAACCACACACACACCTGTAAAAAATGCTTGCCACTGCTCTTCGCACCACCGCTAGATTGGCCGTTCCACGGGTTGCTGCCCCTGCCCTGCGCGTTCGTGCCGTGCCAGCCATGGGCATGAGATTCTACTCCAGCGAGCTCAACAAGAGCGCTCTTCCATTCACCCACAGCGCCAACCCAACCATCAAGTACTCTGAGGAGCACGAATGGATCGCCGCCCATGAGGACGGAACCGCCTTCATTGGGATCACCAAATACGCCGCCGACGCCTTGGGCGATGCCACCTATGTCGAGGTCCCCGAGGAGGGCCGTGAATTCGAGAAGGGCGAGTCAATTGGCTCTGTCGAGTCCGTCAAGTCTGCATCCGAGCTTTACAGCCCTGTGAGTGGTGAGGTCATCCGTGGCAACGAGGAGCTCGCCGACAACCCAGCCACCGTCAACTCTGATCCTGCCGGTGACGGCTGGTTCGCTCACGTCAAGCTCAGCGACAAGTCCGAACTTGACGAGCTCATGTCCATCGAGGCTTACGAGGAATTCATCAAGAACTAAACCCTTATCTACTCGTCTAATCAACTACTTCCTTTCTGGCACCATCTTTACGTGTTAACCAATTAACCGCTTTTTTTTTTTGGCAAAAAAGACGTAGTTTACACATATATATATGAATTTTCTGTGGGCAACGCCCCCAGACCCCCTGGGCTCGCTTCGGTCGATGTTCGATCTAGCTAGCTATATAGGAAATATATTGCATGCATGCAATTGCAATTGCATATATATATATGTCTCCTTAATATAACCCGCGGTAAAAAAATATAATGCACATATATACATATTCATGCATGGCCATGGACGTATACGTACGTCGCGATCGACTAGCACTAGTACTCGATCATGATCATGATCAAATTAAAACACCGGCCTATATATATTGGATGCATATGCATGTTGATCGATATATATATAGAAATTTTAATTTAGTACGTACTCAAATATATTATAGGTCGGTCGATCTAGCTCGCAATATTGCATAACACACGCCACACGTGTCAACGTTAACGTTTCTAATTTTATGCGGCCCTGGCCCAGACCCCAGAGCTCGCTTCGCTCGAGCTTTTGGATAGGGGGTATTAAGTTACTAGGTCCCAGAAAACCTCCAGAGAGCCTCGCAGAGCTACGGGGGTGCAGGGGGCTGCCCCCCTGCAAAACCTAAGCCAGATATAGTGTTCTCTGGGGGCACCCCCCCAGACCCCCAGGGCTCGCTTCGCTCGAGGTTATGGTAGGTATTAAGATACAGGGACACAGGACACCCCCAGGAAGACTCGCAAAGCCACGGGTTTTGCAGAGGGCCAGCCCCCTGCAAAACCCACGCCAGATAGTGTTTTCTGGGGCACGCCCCCAGACCCCCTGGGCTCGCTTCGCTCGTCATGGGTAGGGGTATTAAATTACTAAGACGCAGAACACCCCCAGGGAGCCTCGCAGAGCTATGGGGGTGCAGGGGGCTGGCCCCCTGCAAAACCTAAGTTAGATATAGTGTTCCACCCGCTGGGATCACTTCGCTCGAGGATATGGTAGGTATTAAGCTGCAGGGACACAGGAAACCCCCAGGAAGCCTCGCAGAGCCACGGGGGTGCAGGGGGCTGGCCCTCTGCAATCCAGTACGGCATGTGATCGAAATAAAGCGTTTGGGATCAGTTTGTCTGGTGGACAGTGCGGGGAGGGGTGTGGGGCGAGTTGTGGGTTAGGGGTGTGTGGGGTTGGGAGTTCAGAAGACTGGAAGTGATTTGATTTGTCCGATAACTATATAGCTGACAGGATGAGCGATTTGGGGGATTTCCACGGGCCGTTGACGGACGACAATGATGTTCTGTACAGCTCGAGCACGCGGGAGGCGGTGGGGCCGTCGAAGCCACGACGGAAGTCTGAGGTTGACGGGATCCATTCGGTGCTGTCGCCGAGCCACATCTCGCCGGCGCAGCTGTACTCGACGGAGAGCGGCCGACTATTCCACGCGGGCAAAATCTGCATTGTGCTTGTTGGATTGCCGGCGCGCGGCAAGACGCACCACGCGGTGGCGCTGACGCGGTACCTGCGGTGGCTCGGGGTGAAGACACATGCGTTCCACCTGGGGGACTACCGACGGAAGCTGTCGCCGCCCAACTTCAGCGTGCCGGACGACTACTTCATGGTGGACGCGTCGCCGGAGACGGTGGCGTTCCGGAAGGAGGTGATCCGGGTGTGTCTGGCGGACATGTACCGGTTCTTCAACGAGGACAAGGGCCAGGTGGGCATCTACGACGCCGTCAACGCCACCGCGCGGGACCGACGGGCTCTCAAGGACGAGTTCAACGCACACAACATCCAGACGCTGTTCGTGGAGTGCATGTGCACCGACCAGGACATTGTGGTGCGCAACATCCGCGACGTGAAGCTCACGTCGCCGGACTATGCGGACATGGACTTCGAGGACGCTGTCAAGCACTATCTGCGGCGCATCGAGCTGCGGATCCCGCACTACGAGACGATGGACGAGCCCGAGCTCAACTACATCAAGCTGATCAACGTGTCGCAGCAGTTCATCATCAACAACTCGCACGTCGGCTATCTGCACAACCGCATCATCTTCTTCCTCATGAACACGCGCATCAAGGTGGGCTCGATATACTTTGCGCGCGCAGGCGTGTCCGAGTTTAGCGAGAACGACTACAAGAGCGACGCACCGCTTTCGGCCGTCGGCCGTCGGTATGCCGAGCGGCTCCGTGAGACCCTCGTGGGGCTCGTTGAGGAGCGTCGCGCCCGTGCCATGGAGCGCCACAAGTCGCAGAACATCTCCCAGAGCCTTCTCAACAAGGTTCGGTACCACGACCCCCGCCAGGCGGCGGCCCCCATAACGCCGCCGGTCATGAGCGGGTCGTCGACGCCGGTATCGGCCGAGGACGCCCGGGCGGCGTCCACGATCCGTGCCGACGCCATCAACGAGTCCTCCACGTCCAACCTGACCGTGTGGAGCAGCACTCGTGCCCGCACCGTCGAGACGGCGAGCTATTTTGCCGCCGTTGGCCTCCGCACCACTCAGCGCACACAGCTCAACCAGCTCAACCCCGGTGACGCCGGTGGCCTCTCCGACGATGAGGTCCGCATGAAGTATCCCACCGAATACGCGAACCACCAGCGCGACCCCTATCATCACCGATACCCCCGTGCCGAGTCGTACCACGACCTGGCCGTCCGTATGGAGCCGCTGATCCTCGAACTCGAGCGCTCCGAAGGCGACATCCTCGTTATCGCTCACGAGAGCGTGCTGCGCGTGCTCTACGGCTACCTCATGGCCTGCTCCGTCACGGACATCCCCTTCCTCAAGTTCCCCTGCAACGAGATCGTCGAAATCATTCCAAACGCATACATCAACCAATCCAGACGCATCCCAATTCCAGACGTCGACCCCTAAATATCTCTTACTAACTACTTTTCAACGTTTTTTCTCTTTTCTTTTCTGGGGGCACGCCCCCAGACCCCCGGGGCTCGCTTCGCTCGATGTTATGGGTCATGTATTCTATTGAAGCAAGGGGCAGGAAACCTAACCCAATTGGTTTTCTGGGGGCACGTCCCCAGACCCCCTGGGCTCGCTTCGCTCGATGTTTTGGGGAATGTATTCTATTGAAGCAAGGGGCAGAAAACCTAACCCAGTTGTTTTTCTGGGGGCACGCCCCCAGACCCCCTGGGCTCGCTTCGCTCGAAGTTATGGGTAGCGTATTTCTGTTTGTTGAAGCCTCGCAGAGCCACGGGGGTGCAGGGGGCTAGCCCCCTGCAAAACCTAACCCAATTGTTTTTCTGGGGGCACGCCCCCAGACTCCCTGGGCTCGCTTCGCTCGAAGTTGAGGGTAGTGTGTTTCTGTTTGTTGAAGCCTCGCAGAGCCAGGGGGTGCAGGGGGCTAGCCCCCTGCAAAGGGTCATCCGAATGTTTTTCTATAGATACGCTCCAGACCTCCTGGGCTCGCTTCGCTCGAAGTTATAAATAATGTATTTCTATTCGTTGAAGCCTGGCAGTGCCATGAGGATACAGGAGGTTAAAGTGAGCCGCTTGCGGCTAAGACATGGTTTCAGATTAGTAAGAATAAGCTGCTATATTCGGGTATGGTTAGGTGAGCCATTGCTTATTGTTGGTATATTATTTCTTACTAGCTAGTGTAGTTTCTGAAGGTTTAGTCGTTGGCTGACCTAATAGCTAGACTTGGTTAAATTGAGCCGTCTGCGGCTACGTACATCTGTTTCAGATTTTTCTTTTTTTAAACACGGGTCAATTCGCCTAAGACTAATGCACATTATAAGGTTTATTTGTTGCCATACAGATGGTGGAGTTTATCTTCGTGAAGAGACAAGCGATGCCTCTCCCAAGGCTAGTTGCCACGGCAAGGCCGACCCTGCCCCCAAAAAGACCTCCAACAACACTATTCCCTGTAAGGAATTGAATTAAACATGCACTTCATTCTTCACCAGAGGTGTTATCCCTGCTCGGGGAAACCTTACAAAAATTTGGAAGGTGGAGCTTCTGACACGGGTAACTAGCCTATGTTGTCGGTCGGCTCTGGAGACCATGTTCCCAAATCTCGGCGAAGCCGATCCAGGGGGTCTGGGGGCATGCCCCCAGAAAAAAGCCAGAAAGTAGCTAGCCATTGGTAAACATATTAGTTGTATTACCTGCCGGAAGAATATACACGGGGTGGCGGAAGAGTTGTGGGGTTGGACTGATCCCGGCGGGGAGAAGATCGGAGATCGATAGACCAGCTGCTTACATAAGCATGTAGTAGAAGGAGATTTTTCTTCTTTTTTTTTTTTTTTTTTTTTTTTCAAGCGAACATACATGACCAACGACATGCCTTCGATTGTGCCAAGCGACTTTGTTGTGAGCGACCGCGGGGGAGTTGTAGAGAACCGACACAGCGTGCATGCTGCTGTTGTGGACGAGAGTGGAAGAATACTTTATGCTGTTGGGGACCCAACCCGAGTCACTTTGGCACGGTCTGCGGCCAAACCTGCCCAGGCGCTGGCCATCCTGGAGACAGGAGCGAGCGAGAAATTTGATTTTGATGAAAGCGACGTTGCGCTCATGTGCGCATCACATAGCAGCGAGGACCGACATGTGGCCAAGGCGAGGGAGATTCTGGCCAGGGCCAACGTGAAGGAGGCCGACCTGCGCTGTGGGGGCCACAAGCCACTGTCGGAGGCAGTGTATCGCAGCTGGATAAAGAAGGACTACGAGCCCACGGCAATTGACAGCAATTGCTCCGGAAAGCACGCGGGCATGTTGGCGGGGTGCAAAGCGTTGAATGCCGACGTGCACGACTACCACCTACCTTCAGGGCCGATGCAGATAAAGGTGAAGGAGGTGATGGCCGAGTCCGTTGGACTGTCGCAAGACGAAATCGCGTGGGGGTTGGACGGTTGCAATCTACCAGCACCTGCTTTCCCATTGCACTGCTTGGCACGCATGTATGCCGGATTTGCGGCCGCCGACCCCACATCGTATAAGGGCCGCATTTTCCACGCCATGGCGCACCACCCAGAGTTGGTTGCCGGTGAGGGCCGCTTCTGCACCGAACTCATGAACGCGTACGAGGGCTCGCTGATTGGCAAAGTGGGCGCGGACGGCTGCTATGGCGTCGGCGTGCTGCCCAGCGAGGAGACTGAACGGATCGGCGCTCAGGGCGCTATTGGTATCGCCGTCAAAATAGAGGACGGAAACAAGGACGTTCTCTATGCAGCCGTAATGGAGCTCCTCGAAAGGCTCCACCTCGGTCAGTCAGAAGCACGACAAAAACTAAACTCCTTCCATCATCCTAAAATCGTCAATACCGCTGGCCAGGTCACCGGCCAGGTCACTCACCCCTTCGAGCTCCGCCCCATAGATGCATAGACTTTGCGTAATACAGTACCAGCCTATTGCTACTCTAACTATCCAGTCGGTATTTCCCTGGGGCCAGCCTCAGACGTGGTGCACCGTAATCTCGAGCGAAGCGACACGAACGGGTTACGTCTGCACCCCTATGGCTCTGCGAGGCTTCAACGAATAGAAAGAATAATTATAACCCATTGCTCATAACCTTGAGCGAAGGTCCGAGGAGGTTTGAGGGCGTATTTGCGTATTTCCAGGAACATTTCTATGTCAGGATTGCAGTGGCCGGCTCCCTACATCCTCGTGGTTGTGTGAGGCTTCAACAATAGAATAGATAGAGTAATCCACTACCCATAACCACTGGCGTAGCGAACCCAAGGGGTCTGGAGGCGTGCACCCAGAAAAAAACCCTTCTGGGTTAAGGTAGCAGGGAAGCCCTGAACCCCTTGGCTCTGCGAGGCTTCATACAGGTCAATGTTTTTTCTGGCGCTAGCCTCAGGCCCCATAGTTCCGCTTTGTGAAAGTTCTGGGACTTGAGAGCTAACAGGGGGCCAGTCTCAAAACACACAATTCCACTTCATGGAGACTATTAGCCGACAGTTTTTTTTTAAAACTGCCAGAAGTTGGTTTAAGCTCATGTTGTAGGGGTAGATAAATCAACATTGCCCTGGATTGTTCGTAAACGGCAGCTATTAATAAGCAGGCACTGTTTCCAAAGTATTATATACCCCAACTCGGTGAAGCTGATCCCAAGAGTCAATCCGGGGTTGGAGTAGTGCTATTAGATCGCTAAAGATAGGTGTAATTCCTGTAGGAAAGGAGGATTGGATAGAGCTTGCGTTAATTGAGCTAGTGAGGAACCGTGTTTTATGATCTAACTTGGATCTAGAGCAGAAGTTAGTCTGCGCTAAATTAATTTGGTTATACTAGTCATGTGTTGTATTAGCCTGAAGATATAGAGAGTGTGTGCTAGCTCTATCGCAGTGTGTAATCCTGAGAGCCAACAACCAATGAACGGGCCTATTACAAGACTCCGTCCCGCCTTGTATATCGATAACTAGTATGTATTGGAATTTTTTTTAATACTGTCTCAATTCTAATTCTGTAAGCGCTAATGTAGATCATTTGTCGCCTGCAGGTTGGAGTTAATATTGCCATCTTCTCTTAGACTGATTTGAAGGACTACCCCAGAGTATCTCGAAGAGCCACACTTAATGGGCGCCTTTTTGGGGAAAACAAAATAATCAATTGCGAAAAGGAAGCATTTGTTTGCGAACCATCCTTAGCCGTTATCCTCGAAACGGCCCACGGGGATTATGGACTTGCCCCAAGATATCAATTGCTTTGATATAAGTTAGTGATAACCGTAGGCTTTTCTAAAGCCAAAGTGTGATCGAAATTGATTGAACAAGTGATCTAAGTCTAGAAGCAAATAACAAAACATAACAAATATCAACTTTTACTCTGCCTTTACTAGAAGCTTCATTTTCATGCGCATTCGACGCCACTCTGAATACTCATCGCGGACGAAGCTGGCCTTTTCACCGGCGGTGTCTTTGATATAGAACCAACGGGCCGGGTACGTATCTAGGAGCAGGTCGACGATGCCGAGATCTCGTAGCAGCACAACGAAGATAAACCAGGCAATCCCTACAGAGACCCCTATAACCACCCCTGCGAGTACTTGCAGCGGAGAATGATAAAACAAATAGACTCGAGAGTAGCACACAAGGCCACCCAGTATCAGCAAGGAGGTGATGCGTAGGATCTTCTTACGTGTAGAGAAATGACGGACACGAAACAACATCCACAGGGTCAGATATGTGACAAAATAGGCCATAAACTGGCCGTGCGCCGAGGGCATGCCATATCCATGGCCAACTAGACATCCAGTGGTTAACAAAACATTGCCGCTGGTTCATGCAGACATATACTTACACCGTGGTCGCTCCTCCTTAATGACCCGCTTGAGATAGTTATTGACAAGCTCGCATCCAATCTGTCCACCAAGCAACAAGATCGTCTCGGCCTCCCTCCTAGATGTTATTAGGGTGGCATAGATTATCAGAAGTGCCTGGGGCGCAAGGGAAATCCACGCAAACACTAGCGAAAGCATGTCGTTCTCATCATAGTACACATGAGTGAAATCAAGCGACACAACGCTATGAGTAGAGTGCGCTGAATTGCCAGCAAATGTGTCCATCGTCTATTCAAAATTTTCGTTCCAAGACACCCTGTATTCCTGTCATCTTCACCTCAGTCGGCTTTCCGCACTACAGTTGATGTGTCCCTGTTGTCCCGGCAACTGCCTATGCGCGGCTGTTGTCAAATGCGCATCCATGCATACATGCGCATTCTTCAGAACCTTTACAGGACGTGCGGCGCAATATTCTCAGGGGTAATTATATACCTTTTCAGTATTTTCAGCTTTTTATTGATATATATACAGTTTTTTGGGACGCAACCGCAACCAACGGACTCCCTAGCTACACTTCGCGGATTATGGGCATCCTGTGGTACGCCCCACAGAATAGCGTTTTGATATTGCACCCAACGCCGCTAGGCCTGCTTCGCGGATTGTCCTACAATGGGCCTCAATCGAGCAATTCTTTTCCTTTATAGCATGTGCATGTTGTTGTATTATATGGCTAGGGTGGTAGAGCTTCCTAAAAAAAGCTCGGAGAGCTAATACTTTTCTCCTTTTAAATTTGTAAGAGAAGAAACTATTACTAGTATTATTGTATTCTACGACTAGAGACAGCAGGATAACTTCGGGCCTCGCAGAACTAACCCTTTTTCTTTTCCCAATGTTCAGTTCGGCTCATAACTTGACATATCCTGTTCTGTTGTCGTATGGTGGAAGGCGGCGGTGTGGCAGCTGGCAGCACATTACAATTGCAGTAGTAACATAGTGGCCCTATTATGGCTCACACTTTAAATCCTAGTGTATAGCTTGTAAACTGTCCTTTCATTTTTATTGATCCATTTTGCTTTGTTCAACAGCGTACGTACGGGTAGAAAGTATAGCTATAGAATGCGATTCAAGCACATCACACTGTTTAAACTAGCTGCAACTAGCTAGTGTAGAACAGGTTGCTTACTTATCCCGAAAGTCCGCAAAGCTGTACAGAGAAGATTGGCGTGGATGAGCTCATAGGAGCGAGCCTGGTGAACAAAATAGATTCCGATTGCCGGTTTCCGATCGCCGAGAAAGCAAAATTTGTTGGTGTTGAACGAAAAGGGGTACAGATCCGCCGCCCAGACGCAATTTTTCTTGGGTTCTGGTGTAAAGCCGTACGGCTATCTAAAATCCTCTAACAAAATCTCTTGGCCAAGGAAATCCAAGAGCCCAAGAGGCTCGGCCGGCATGTCTCGCCGAACGGACAGTGGATCCGAAATTTGTTTTTAAAATAATCATTCTCGCAATGTATTCACCTGAACTCAGCCATGGGCTTTACGGTAACCTTTTAAGATTCAACAACATAGGCCGATACACATACCGCAAACGAATACACGCATGCGTAAAGCAAACAATTAGGGGTAATCACGTTAGGATCGAATTATAACTATAATTTATAATTTACACGTGATAGCCTCTAAAAGCGAGCCAAAATTATAGCCTGTTCGTCTTCATATTTAACATCTGTCTCCGTGGCAACGGTATACATGCGGCGTTTTGCCCGCGCAAATGCTTATGATTCGAGCCTATAGTCTATAATGTTTTTGAAAGAGCACCAACTATAAATTAGGCCAAACTATAATTTAACTAAGGGTTAGCTAGGGTATGTCGTGTTGTGAGGATACTTCTAGTAGCTGCAACGGCACGCGCGTACAAGGATCAAGACGGTCAGGGATGAGACTAGCGTATGAATCCGAAGTTAATGTTATTGTCTGGTCAATACATAAAATGCAATTAATCAATAATAATTTATAATTTAATTATAATTCGACACAAAAAAGACGTGATGGCCTGTAATTTAAGTTTGAAACCATATACGATCGCGACGCATACGGAAAACTATATGTACTCAAACATTTCGAATTCGGCTCGATCATTAATTGTCCAGCGCATCCAGTCAATTTATAACAACCTACGCATGTGCTGTGTCCTGCTTTTTCCTAACTGTTATTAGAGAGTTGTGGCCGTTATTATTTAGTGGTCGGTTTTCATTGGAGACGTGCCCTCAACCCTCCCTCCCCTGGTCGGCTATTCGATTCGCCGAAGTTTGGGTACAAACCGAGTACCAATTCTGCGGAAAACGTTCATAATTAACAGACTAAGTTCTCTTATTCGTCTTAGCTTCCAGGGCGGGACTTTTATTGAGAAAGGAGAAACTTATTGCTCTGAAATAAGTGCACTGGTACAGGCATGCTGGAGATTAAATTTGAAACCGTTTTGGACCCTCTATTATCGAAGGTGGAAGATTATATATCATTAACCAAGAGTGCGCGGGGGTTTGGGGGATTACCTACAAAAAACTAGTCTAACGCAATACTGGTTAGGGTTAAAGCCGTAAAAGATGAAGACAAAGTGCCTAGTTGGATTAACTAGAAAAGAGAAATTGCATTGGGTGTTGAAAAGAGGTGGAATGTGATTCAACTGGCGCGCAGAGGAGTGTCTTGCCGCCTTTTGAATGTTAGAGCTTAAATTAAACAAGGTTTAGCTGTATCAACATACCGCCTAACGGATACACATGAGGGTAAAATGCTGAGGAGTAAGCGAGCAAGCAAGCGGGCTGCTAAAGAGGTAATTACGATGGGAGATAGTCGAGCGGTAATGGAAGCTAATCCACAGGAATCACAGCGTTCAGTACTTGACTTTTTGCAACGGCCGAAATCACAGGCTAGACCGGTTTCTTCTAGGGATAATTTAGGTTATTACCAGCCGCGGAGTGTATCATCTCATGACCTGTCGTCTTCCCTGTCATCAACTGTGTCGTTATCAGAAGTGGAGTTTCAATTGAATGACGCTCTTCGAGCCAATGCTGCGTTTGAAGATAGATGCAATAAGCTACAGGACGAAAATAGGGACCTCAAGGAACGGCTGTTAGCTTCTGAACGATACTGCAAGACAATGGACTCGCAATTGTCTTCCTTGAGCTCGGAAAGGGACATGCTGGCCAAGAAGCTCAAGGGGGTGTCTGATTGTCCTACGTCTGATTCATCCAGACAGTTGGAATGTGTTCTGAGTCATCTTATGACCCAAATGGATAGGTTAAAGGTCCATGTGAAGGAGCATAGGGATAGTGTGAAGGCCGACGAGTTGTGCAAATTGGTGTCCGATCTTGAATTGTATCCCACCCTGGATTACAATAAAAACACTACTGACCCTCATGTCATACAGCTGAACACTCTAACCAATGAAATCCGCCGACTCAAGAGCGACCTTGAAAGGGCTGCCCGCGAAGTCGCTGATTGTCGTGAGAAGGCCCTTCCTCCTGAGGCCTACCAAAACGTGGTTGACCAGCTAAGAAACTCCATTCTTTCTCCGTCAGAACAGTCTTCTGATTCAATTTCTCCCCATAAATACCAGAAACTAAAGGAGCGGTCTAAGGCGGACAATGAAAAGCTTCGGAACCTCAATACCAAATACAATCAGTTGGTCAAACGCAAGAGTGAGCTCAAGCAGGAAACCCTGCGACTTAACGAGGAACTCTGCGAATACAAAGCCCTCCAGGATGAGAATAGAGCTTTGCAAGAGGAGTTGGAATCGCTGCGACTAAACTATGCCTCACAATCAGCACGAGTTGGCGAACTGGAAAAAAAGACAAAATATCTCAGCCTGATAAAGGGACACAACAAGGAAAACATCAACTCTCACTGTTCCAGTGATTCATTTCAACAATCCTACTACCCATCTCCAAGAGATCTTAAGAAAATTTATTCGAATTCCGACTGTACAACTTCCGACGACCCCGCAAAATCTCCACTTACCCTCGCCGACTCTGTCAACTCTCATTGCGATAAACTGAAAAATACTAATGATTGATTCTCGTCATATTGCTTCCCACACATAGCCTCAGCATTTTCTCGTTTTCAATCTATTAACGACTCCAATTAAAAAAAAGCAACATAATGAACCCACATCTCGTATTGGAAACGTAGTAACCAAGTTAATTCTTTTCCCAGAAGAAGCAAAAAACATAGTTCGATCTACTTCGCGGGAGTATGGTGTGTAACGAAGCCTTTACCTCAAACTTCGCGAATCGAGCCCGTGGGGGAGAGAAGGGGACTGGGAGCGTGTTTCAGAGAGAAAACATCGCTATATCCGAACAAGCATACTTCAAAAAGAGTTCCAGAATAAAAAGCAAAAAGCGTAGTTTCACTTCTCTTCGTATAAGGGATAGTTGCGGCCCTGTGTACCAGATCAGTGGACCAGGAGCTTTTCAACACATTAAGCTGTATTTAAATACAGTATTACAGTACTTCAACGATTTCATCATCCTCATCCTCTTCTTGGACATTAACTTCTTCAATCCTGGGGTTTTCGTTATTAGGTGCCTCGTCTCTCATCAGCATTTGTACAAGCCGGTCACAGGTATCTCTAACATCCTCGTCTTCGACGTTTTTGTGGACCTCTCTAATGATTGGATAGACGGATTTTTCACGGAAATATTGCCGCATGGATTTTGTCGTACACAACAATAGGAGGCATTCAATCAGGATGTTTAAAATCTGTGGAACCGATTCTCGCTTCTTATCTGGGGGAAGCAATTGTAGTTCTTCAGGAAGTTCGAACATTTCGTCGTCCTTGTATTCATCTTGTCCGTCCGCCAAAGGCAATAGGAGATATGGCAAAAGATTTATAGATTCGTCCTTGATAAATCTCTCATGCGATTCAACATCAAACAACGTATTCTTAATTGTAGACACAACACCCTCTCGTCGTACCTTTGACGGATATTCAGTAAACACTAGTAGTTTTGTGACTGGAACAACATTATCATAACTTTGAGCGTTGATAAAATAGTCTCGACCCTTTTTAAAGCGAGAAATGTCTGAAAAGAAGTAGGACAGATAACTAAAGTCGGCGTATTTGTTCAATGATCTGTCTGCACCCTTAACAAAACAGTCCACTAAACAATCCATCAGCTTTTCAGAAGTGAATATTTTTGCGTCCTCGGTTAGGATCTTCTCATCCTGCTTCTTTCTTTCCTCGAGTTCAGCCGGGTTTGTGCTTTGACCAGACAGTGCAGCCTCGTTCTCTGATAAACCAGGGAACGGCTTCAACTTTTTTCGATTCAAGTCAAAGATTACCGTGACATTATCATTTTTAGCGAGGTTTGCAAGAAGCATGCAGAAGAGATCGGCGTTCACCAATCTCCTGTCGGTGATTGAATTAGCAATGTGTTCGACAAAAGTTTCATCAGTTGCAAGCATGTCCAACACAACTCTTTCATCACACAAGTTTATCAAGATTGTTAACGCCGACTTGACCGTTCTGTAATCCCGGTCTCTAGTAAGCAGTTTGAGGTCCTTTATTGGTGCATAATCGTTGTTCTTGAAGATATAATTGGACTGCCCCAAGGAAAATCCAACAAGGTTCTCTGCAGCAAGCATCCTCACCGAATTTTGTTCGGCATGGAGAAACCCAACCAATTCTAAAAGTTCTGAGGCCATATCTACGTCAAACGAAGCAATACCGACGACTGAAATTTTTGACC
>JAJMDO010000117.1:47066-59587 GCA_030573635.1 Blastobotrys ciferrii
TTTTTTTTTTTTTTTTTTTTTTTTTTTTTTTCTTTTTCATTCAATTAGAATTAAGGAACATTTAATGGCTACTGATAAACATACAAGGACCATTCTAATGACCAGTGAAAACATGAATGATGAACCAATTGCAAGATAAATACTCATAATTTTTCTCCAGATAGTATGTACTTGGCTCACGTGCTTCATTATCAGATAGATTACCTTTATAAATGGAATCAACTTACATGGGGGGTATGAACCGTCTGCGATGCCGTCCTTGGGGTTTTCAAGCGAGCAGGCTCATAAACATTAACATTACATGGCTGGATTTACCTTTCGCAGGAACGAAGCAGAATATGCCGTTCTGTGTCTGCGGAATCCTGTTGGCCGTTTAGTCACAAAATAGCCGAGGATCTTGTGAAGTCGGCCGCACTTATCTTGGCTTTCTACCCAACACGCACACCACACTATTCTGTACACAGGGACTGGAACATGGTAACTGTGAGTATAAAGAACAGCGGAAAACATAGACCGTGGCTAACATTATGCAGACAAAGACAATTAGCAGGATTAATCAGTTGGATGATGCTCGGTGTGGAGGAAACTGGGGTCAAATTCCTGAGTTGGCCCGAAAAATAACGAAGCATTCCTTGAACCATTCCAGTAAGTAATACAAGCCTGTCTGGAGAAAGAATTGCATTCTAACATCTAGTTGCAGATTTCTGTCGCGTTTCTCTATTAGAAAAGCATGTCAATGAGGTTATAGGAGATGCAAAATGTGATGGATTGGCAGAAAGTTCTACTAAGAAGGGTTCTCAAGGAGAACTAAACACTGTTGAAAAGGAATTGAAGGAATTACTTGGGCGGGAGGAAAGAGAAGATTATAGATATATCCTTCTAGCTACCTTGGGTCATACTTTTGTCTTGAACGGAAAGTATGAGGATGCGATTCAACTTTTGAAACCCCTGAATTCAGCTCCACAGAACCAAGACCCGACGACCCAACTGAATTATTTATGTGTGGCCCGCATCAAGAAAATTGCCGTTTTAGGGATGGCCTATGAAGCTACCAATCAATTAGACGATGCCATCAATGAATATGAGGGTGCTGATGATCTAGCTTCTTCGCACTCGAGTGCGGAGGCGCTGTTGTGGGCCGAGCGGTTGTATTATAGATTCGCTAAGCTAGCTACAACAGCGCGTTATAGCGATAGTAAGGTCACATTGGCTGCATTTAAAGGATACAGGACGGTGTCAAGGATCTTGATGTCAAAGGGAAGAAGGATGACCAATACTCCCGAAGATAACAAACGCCGAATGGAAATGTTGAATCAGTATTTGTTTTATGCTTCTTCGGTATTTCGAAACGATCCAAATAACCGTGCTTTAGTCAAAGAGACAAGAGAGGCATCTGAAACTTATGAACATTATCTATTTGAGAATGCAAACTTTCCCACTACATCAGAGACCAACCAACCTATAGAACAATATGTTGACGTGATTATGGCTAATTGGGAACTGGAAACATCTTTCAAGGGCGTGGTTAACAGGGTATACAATGAAGATGAAATTAGTCACTCCAAGACTGTACTATTTTCACTTCGTAAGGCTGTCTCGTTGACCTTCCATTCATGCTCTATCATGCGCCATCTTGTTATGCTTCTTACAGCCTTAGGCGAGTACGATGAGGCTCTGGCAGCTTTTGATACTTATATGTCATACCAAGAAAAGTATAGGATACGAGTTGAGAGTGGCGGTGAATTAGAAAATGAAAGTGGTGATCCCAATGGCCTTGTTGTTAAAGTAGCATCACGTGTCATTGTCATCTACAGTCATGTTTTAAGGGATGGTAAGAAAGCCAAGGAGTGTGCTGATAGGATGCAGTCTTGGTTAGTTGAGAGGGATCATTTAGTGGATGATGACATGGATGTTGTAGCAGAAGCTCATGCATCATTAGGTCGAGCTTATGCTTTGTATTCAGAAGGTATTACTTCTGAAGCGGAATATAAACTAACTGTTGACGTTGCCATGCAACATTTCCAGAAATCATTGGACCTGCGTCCAAGAGATACCACCGTCTATTTGGACAGTGCATTATTGTTCGTTAGACGAGGTGACATCAGCAGTGCTTTAACCAACGTCAAGAATGGGCTTATGCACAATCAAGATCATCTCCCGTCGTGGAACATGTTAGCGCTGTTGCTGTCAGCGCAGGAGGAATACGCGACTGCCATAAAAGTGGTCAACAATGCATTATGGAAATTTGAGCAACAACACGGTCAACCTGAATTGTTGTTGGACGAAGACAAGAGGGCACTAATCCAAGTTAAAGTAACCCAAGTAGCATTGATTGAAACTTCAGAAGGACCGATTGCAGCGATGGATTGTCTTCCAGATGTTTTTACACTGTTCAATGCGCTTTATCCTCACTTTAATAATATGAATGGGCATGCTCATGTAAACGGTGAGAGCGAAAAGCTATCACTCACGAATGGATATGGAACACTGAAAGACGAAAAAAGGGCCGATCAAACATCCAAAGAAGCCAGTAAACGCCCTAGACGGTCAAGATCGTTGTTAAGACGTCGTCGAAGTATGTCAGGGCAAGTTACTGCAATCCAACGATCTTTAAGCGAACGAAGAAAACGACAATCTGGTACAGCTGTCAATGCCAGCATTCCCGTGAAACAAAAGAGGACAAACCCAGAAACCAAGCTTTTAAGAGAAATTTGGTTATGGATCTCTGCCATTTACCGACGTGCAGACCTGTTGCAAGATGCTGATCAAGCAATTGTGGAAGCAGAAGAGCTTATGGGTCCTACAGCTGATACACATGCCGAAACAGGGATCCTGATCTCAAAAGAGCGCCCAGTTCGTGCAATGGAAGAATTTGAGTCTGCATTGGATGATGAACCAGACAACATCAAGGCAGTTTTAGGGCTGGCGCAGGTTATCTTAGCTCACTCCCGAGCTGCAAACCCAAAGCTTTCAGAAGACGCCCATTCTGTGTTTATCTCTGAAAAGGATGAACTGGCTGCCCATGCACGCATTTTAAGCCTACTTGAAACCATTGTTCAAACTTCCCCCGGAAGACACACTTCTGAAGCATGGTACCTTCTTTCCCAGTATTACGATATATCCAATCGCGAAAATGAGCTCCAAAGCGCATTATGGAAGAGCGTCGCTTTGGAGGAAGCTCGTGCTGTTCGCGATTATGATTGTGCGAAGACGTTTTAGCAATACAGTATACTAAATTGTAATTCTTCCAAAAAAACGTGGTCTAATTCAGAACCCTTGAGATCCGAATGCATGAAGGCCATTTCCAGAGTTCTTCCGAGAAAAGGAATCAGGCTATATATATATATATACCGAAGAAGAATTCGGTAAGCGCTGGATTGTTCACTCACCAACAGGGAACGTGAGCTGGGTTCAGACCGTCGTGAGACAGGTTAGTTTTACCCTACTGATAATTGCCATCGTAATAGTAATTGAACTTAGTACGAGAGGAACCGTTCATTCAGATACTATATCGAATGAGCTTGGTGAGTTTATTAATATGCACAAATATTTACAAAACCGTTTGTTATTTCTTTTCCACTTTAGTTCCGGCTAGCAGTTGCTGTTCCTCCAGTGGATCAAACTCCCCTGTTGATAATTGGTGCAACTTTTCATCGTACTTTCCGGTGGACATAGGGCCATTCCCTCTAAACCGTTTTCTACTATTTGTTAGATGTGTCCATATTTAGAAACTGATAGGGCACTTACCTCATGTCAACAATACCACGTCTATAAAACGGCAGTGTTAGTAATCTTGCATAAAAAATCAATTATATCCTGACCAAAGACATTTCAGAGCAATTAGGAGTATTTTGATACTTACTTGCATTCCAGGAAATTGCTCAAGAGCACTCGACACTGTTCCGGGAGTTCTTTTTTTAGATCCTCGTTAGCGATGCATTCCGCTGGGGTATGTCTATCAATCATCACGCAAGGTGACCTTTGTAGACAAATGGCCACAGCGTTTCGGAGGTCTTTACAACTAGTTCAAAAGAGTTAGACCAATATATAGTTTCCTCTTTTTCGGCCTTCTTACCTGGATGGCATTGTCTGGTTATCCAGATCACCGAGAAATTTCAGGTTGGGAAGAGACAACACCTTCACCGGACACCAGTCATGTCATCCACGGCGCAACGGGAGCAAATGATTTCGCCGCTACATGGTGAGGCCATGGCGGACAATAAAAAAGTAAGTTTGTGCTGCTGGACGAATTCGTTCATCTCTTCATTAACAGTGCTGTTTCCGTTCTTCGATATTGAGTGGTAAAATCGAAAGGAATCAATCCACTCATTGTAAGGTGTCCCAAGAGGAGTAAACCCTATGCTACTGAAAGATGTATATGCCCTGTTTAAAGATACCGGGGTTATCAAGCACTGTTGTCGTTGATCCTTGACTAACGTGTTACAGTCAGTTCAATACATTCGTAATGTCACGTCCTTAGCATTTGGCGTGGGAGCCGGAATCCTTCGTTTGGAGTCATATATCGGGTTTCTGTTCTATTTGGTGTGTTCGCTGTGTATAAGTGCAGCCATTCACATTGTTGTGGCAAAGGGAAATCCAAAGGAATATTTCCTTAAACCATTGAACGATGTCTGGCTCGATGACCTCCTGTCTGGCCTTTCGAGTTTTATCCTTTCTTGGACGTTGTTTTATGGCTTGGTTGACGCTTAATGTATATTAATAACGACTATTTATTAGTTACCTGTCGTCTGCGAAAACTGAACCATGGTTTGCCTACTTATTCATGTCTAATTGACCATTCTTTTCTTGGGGCGCTGCCCAAACTCCTGGGTCTGACTAGCGGGTTTGGATATACAGCAAATTTCTGCAAAGCACAGTAACGTTCCTTGATTTTTAAAGAAGATAGACCAAATGACTGGCGAAGCAGAACGAGACTTCTGGCTTTCTTTTGGCAAAAAAAAAAAAAAAAAAAAAAAAAAAAAAAAAAAAACCTCAATTTTGCAATGCGGAGTAATATTCTTTGCTGTGTCTAAAGTCTATTTAAGTGTTTTGCCGATTTGACGGATACTAGCCAACAGGTCATCGACCGTACAGCTAGAAACGATAGGAGAGACGATTACCACTCTAAAGAAGTCGCCTCTGCCCTTTGGGTCTGGCGCAAAGTCAATCATAAACTTTCCTTGTCTGTGAAGTTCGTGAGATATCTTGTGTGTGATGGTAGAGTTATTATCTGGGTCCGAAGAAAGTTCATTTTGAGGAGCATAGAAAAGGCATGTTTGAAGACATGGTGGAGGATATTCCGAAGCCAACACAAAATCGGGAGCATCTCGGACGCTTCGCGCAAGGTATTCAGTGACGTCAAATGCATGGTCAATGCGCTTTTCGTATCCTTCAGTGCCGTACCATCTCCACCCCAGGTAGAGCTTTAAAGCATCAGGTCTTCTGCCACAACCCATTGTACCGTCAGCCAAATCATAATTCTCTTCTTCATTGTCCGACGAATTGTGAAAAAGATATGGAGCAGCCAAAGAATTTGCTGTTTGGAATACCCGTTTATCAGGCAGGAGTAGGAAAGAACAGGTTGTTGGTACCCCAAGCATTTTATGCGGATTTACCGTTAAGCTGTCAGCTCTCTCAACTCCACTAATCTTGTACTTTCGTTTTCGTGAAAATACAACGTTCCCTCCCCATGATCCATCAACATGCATCCAAAGGTTGTGCTTCTTAGCAACGTCAGCAATTGCATTCAAATCTTCAAAAGATCCTAGCACAGTGGTTCCAGCAGTAGCATTGACGTAAAGCGGGGTAAACCCTTGAGACTTCGCACGTTCAATCGCGTCTTCAAGTTGAGACACAATCATACAACCTGTCTCATCTACTTTTATTTTAAACACACTTTCACTACCCATGCCGCAGAAAATTGCGGCCTTCTCAACACTGTAATGCGCATGTGACGAGGCGAACACTGCAAATCTATAATTGCCGTTCCCTTTGGTTTTTGTATCAGGGAACTTGATGCTCCGAGCCATGGTCAAACTAGTGGAGTTGGAATATGAGCCACCAGGAAAGGTCAATCCTCCGGCAAACCTGCCTTCAAAGCCGAACATTTTTGCGTATTCATGTCCCACCTTATTTTCAATTAAGGTCAGAGCTGGAGATACAGTAAACACGTGAGAGTTTGTGTTCAAAACAGACAGAAGCATATCCGAAGCGATTCCGACGGGGTTAGTAGAGGCGTACAGCTTTTCAAGAAAACCCGGATTCCACGTAACCGCCGAGTTATCCAGCAACATATCAACATCTTTTAAGAGGCCCTGATACTCTTGACCCTTCTTCGGTAATTCAAGCTTTAGTTTCTCGCTAAGTTCACGAGGTCCATCGCTAATGCCGACACTTCCAGTATCAGGATCGCCGTTCATTTTGGCGTAATCTACCAGCTTCTTGGTAACCGCCTCTAATACCAGTGTCAGCTCCTTGTCTCGAGAGGCCTCTAAATCAGACGCAACAGTTTCCATGGTCATCACTGCGTCTTTTGAAAATAAAATGAAAGCAATGTAGACGGGTACAGACAGGTGCGATTGCGTCAACAATTCCGAAATGAGTCTATCGGAGGTGCGGCTGTGAAATTTTTCTCCCGTCGCCGTCTCCGACCCGAGACTACGAGGTTTCAATTTAATTTTCGCACAATTTAATCGTTTTATATAGATCTATTCTTTATAGGTATTCTAGCATTACAGAATCCAGAAGTTAGGATATTTCAATTGTAAACGTCAAATTCCTTCAGTATCTCGATTAGTCGAAACCGACACGGTCCGTTTCATGAGTTTGACCACCGGCTCTGCAGAATTGCGCTGATTCCTTCTTTTTTTTTCCCGAGAATGCAAGAGAAAGAATACTGTTAGATCAATTGGTTCTCCCTTGTCCGGAGAAGTGACAGTATTTGACCGCTCGGGTAGCAAGACCCGGCAAATCCCAACCTTGACGGACCCTGAGTAATCTGCAGGTTCACAGAACTACAACTTTTGCTTATATTTTTCCAGAAAACGAGGGAACAATGATATGCTAATCAATTAAGTCCTAAATGATTTCGTTGCTGTAGCTCAAAATAGTTTTGTGGGTTCCGCGGTCCCAACGGCCATTTTTTGGACTTTCTCCGACCTTCATCTCTTGCATTATGTCGGAAGTTGATGAAAGTCAACCCGGGGATAGCTCTAAGCAGGATGCCATAAATGATTTGGAAAACCTTGGCGCCTGGTCTAGGGACCAGGATGATCTTGAACGAGATGTGGCAAAGCAGGTGGGTTTAGCCCTACTTGGATTCATGAACATTGCTAATTACTCGATAGGCTGATAAGGAGATGGATGAACGAGACGATGAGCTTGACCGTAAGAGATTAAATAAGACTCAAAAAGCTAAAGATCATTATCAAGGTCAAGTTCGAAGACTGGAGCTAAGGTTGAATGATAGAGGTTTGAGAATAAGCCAAAAAGAGAAAATGCGGGAAGAGATTGACCAAATTAAAAGGGTGCATTTGGCCGCATTAGACCAGGATTTAAAGGAAATCAATGAGCGCATGGCTTCTAGGAAAAACAAGGCCAGTGAAGCTGGAATCGCTATCGCAGGTAGACTACCAGGGGAATCTGAGCATGATTACTTGGTCCGAACTGGTAAGATTACTCCATTTGCAAATAGTACCAACTTTCAGATGGGAGTAACTGGCGGTACTGGCATGTCTCACAAAAATCTAAGAATTCCTGGTCAGGAATTGGAGGGTATTAATGAGAATGAAGGTGACGAAACTGAGGATGAAGTTCCGGTGCGTGTAAATTTAAAGAGAAAAAGAAAAAGGTCCCGCGGTGCCTCGGAAAGCGATGATGAGTATAGTCCTAAAGAGGAAGAGGTTAGTGAAGATGATGACGAAGTAGGGGGAAGCTTGGATATAGAAGAGGATGTCGTTTTATCTTCGAAACCAAAAACCCTTTCTGAGGAGTTAAAAGGGATGGACGATGGTAATGAGGCAGTTTATGAGCATAGGCTTCATATCTGGGTGAACAAACGCAGAGGGTATCGGAAACGTGTTGGAGGACAGGATTTGAAGGGTGAAGTAGAGGAATGGTTCAGACCCCATCCGACAGAGCCCGACGCTATACTTGATGGAGGGTATAAGGTTCCTGGTGATATTTATTCCAGTCTATTTGATTACCAGAGGACTGGCGTACAATGGCTGTGGGAATTGTATAATCAAAAGACTGGTGGTATAATAGGTGATGAAATGGGTTTAGGTAAAACTATTCAAATTGTTACCTTTTTAGCTGGATTACACTATAGTGGTAAACTTGACAAGCCGGCGCTGATTGTTTGTCCAGCTACTGTGATGAAGCAATGGGTCAGTGAATTCCAGAGATGGTGGCCGCCACTTCGAACTGTTATTTTGCACTCCATTGGGTCTGGGATGGACTTGTCTAAGGAAGAGGTTATCGAAAGTACACTTGAAAACACTATGCCTGATGACGAACTTCCAAGCAAAAGCAACGTCAAATCTCAAGCTGGAGCAAAATCAATTGTTGATAACGTCATTACAAATGGGCACATTCTTGTTACTACATATGTTGGTATGCGCATTTACCGTGGATTTATTCTGAATAGGGAGTGGGGGTATTGTGTACTCGATGAGGGTCACAAAATTCGTAATCCGGATTCTGATATTTCACTGACTTGCAAGCAGGTCAAGACTGCAAATAGGATTATTTTATCTGGAACACCTATGCAAAACAATCTAACTGAATTGTGGAGTTTGTTTGATTTTGTGTTTCCAGGTAGATTGGGTACGCTTCCAGTGTTTCAAAACCAATTCTCCGTCCCAATTAATATCGGAGGTTACGCCAATGCAACAAACGTTCAAGTGCAGACTGCGTATAAATGTGCTGTAGTGTTGCGTGATATTGTATCTCCATATCTTTTGCGGAGAATGAAGGTAGACGTGGCTGCAGACTTGCCGAAGAAGAGTGAAAAGGTTTTGTTTTGCAAACTGACCAAGCAACAACGTGATGCTTACCAATCGTTTTTAAAGTCGGAAGAGATGAAGTCAATCCTAAATGGCAAGCGACAGGTCTTGTTTGGAGTGGATATTCTTAGGAAAATCTGTAATCACCCGGACCTGGTTGATAGAGAGAATTTGTTGCAACGCCCAGATTATATCTACGGGTCAGCGTCAAAGTCTGGAAAATTACAAGTTGTCAAGGCATTGGTGAATTTGTGGAAAACCCAAGGGCATCGGACTCTTTTGTTTGCACAAACCAGACAAATGCTCGATATTCTGGAAATCTTTTTAAACAAGCTAGACAATGTCACTTTCTTGCGTATGGATGGTGCGACTCCGATTGGTCAACGGCAAAAACTTGTAGACCGGTTTAACGAAGATGTCTCCTTGCATGTATTTTTGCTGACAACAAGAGTGGGTGGCTTGGGAGTCAATCTAACAGGTGCAGATAGAGTAATCATATATGACCCAGATTGGAATCCCTCTACAGATGTTCAGGCAAGAGAACGTGCATGGAGGTTGGGTCAAAAGAAGGATGTTATAATCTACAGATTGATGACGGCGGGCGCGATTGAAGAAAAGATTTATCATCGACAAATTTTCAAGCAATTCCTGACAAACAAGATCCTGAAAGATCCCAAACAGCGCCGATTTTTCAAAATTAATGACTTGCATGACTTGTTTTCTTTGGGTGATGCCGATGATGAAGGCACGGAGACTGGAGGTCTCTTTTCTGGTTTGGAAACTTCGACCAGTAAATCAACGCCCAAATCCAAGTCAACAACGAAACGACGAAAGCATACAAATGAGGATGATTTGTCAAAGCTAGTAAACATGGAGGGTGTTTCTGGTATGGAGGATTTTCAAGGTAATCCAGAGGATGATGATAGTGGAAGCACAAGAAGTACGTCCAACGATGAGGATAGAATTCTTCAGGGAATCTTTGCTGACTCTGGTGTTCACAGTACTCTTGAACATGACGCGATTATGGATGCATCTAGACCTGACACTGTTATTGTAGAGAAAGAAGCCTCTCGAATTGCATCCCAAGCAGCGAAGGCGTTGCGAGAGTCCCGTCGCCAAGCCAGAAAATCAGAAGTTGGTGTTCCCACGTGGACAGGAAAGTTTGGGACTGCTGGTAGGTTTGGCTCTCCCAGTGGTCCTTCCAGTCGAAGCTCGACTCCACATTCCACTCAGTCTGAACCTGTATCCTCGTCTTCTATCTTGCAAAACATTAGGAAAAAGAAGGAACTTGAAGAAAATGAAAAGGTAAATGCAAAGCAAGAAGTTGCTACGCAGGGTGTTCCAAGTCTGCTATCGGCAACTGACAAAGAGCGTGCTGCTTTGTTAGAAAAAATGCGCGATCACCTCGCCCAAAGCCCTGATTATATGGCAAAATCTGCAGATATTATTAAAAGTTGCAAAGTTCGAGTTACTGGACAGCAGGAAGTTGCCAATATTCGGCAAATGCTCAAGGAGATTGCCACATGGAGTAAGGATTACTCAAAATGGCTTTTGAAGGAGGAATTCCGATAGATTAAGTTTTATGGAATATCCGGATATCGGTACATAATTTATTATTATTGAATAACATTATCTGTTGTGATATTATAGCCGTGTTTTTCGCCAGACATGGTAAACTCGTGATCCGCAAATTAAACACATGGAGTTTCGCACCCTCCTAATGTGTAGGTTGGGGTTCTTAAGAAGAGGGAGTAAAAAGCGAGATCCTTCTTTGTGAAAGACAGTATATGTAAATTTAGCAGTGTTATTTCGATTTGTTGTAAAGTCAAAGGTCGAAATAGACATCGGTTAAACTGACCAACTGCCTCATTGCGCAGAATAGGGCAAAGGTAGAAACTACTGTAGTCAGATGAAGAGGACTTAGCACAGCCACGTCGGTTGTCTTCATTGCTGGCATAAATCGTACAATGAACCTCATTGACATGAAACCTAGCCGCTTGTGGCTTCCTACCCATGAGTTACTCAAAACCAGTCATAGGTATATTTCCAACCGTCAAGGTAGACTGGAGTTGTAGTGTTTTAGGTACGGTTTGTCAATCGCAGTTCTACACTTGAAGTTAATATGTAAGTCGACCTTCTGTTGTGTAAACTTGTCGTTTCTTTCTTCACCCAAACTGACTTTTTCTCAGTGGCTTTCAATGAAGTCACATACCATAAGATAGAACCAACACAGCTTGAGCTATATTGGGGATTTTCCGAGCCCCGACAAACATACTTTGACAGTAGGGCGGAATGCATTTCTATCTGCAAGCAGTGAGTTCATTCTTCCCAGACGTGTTTCTTGGGGCGGCGCAACGGTTTCTTTCATCAGTGGATATATTTGTTTAGTGTGTTGGGTACCCCCAACCCTTGTCATAGCGTTATTTGGGATAGTCGATAGCCTATTGGAATAAGTCCTGGTTCCATTTGTATGGCTCGGGTAGGCATGTACCTCACCGCACCAAGTGTTCGCTGTAGAGCTAAAAATTCAAACACTTTGTAATGATTCAATGTCAGTATGACGCCCAGGACTTCCAAAACTGTGACACCGTATTCAAAACTTGGAAGGATACATTATTCCACGGATTGAGCTGGCATGCGGCGTCCTTTCAATAACGTTCAGACATGAAGTGGTAAACATATTTAGCATTTAATCTAATTTATTCTGCGTTTATAAGAGCTCGTGAGCCATTATTACGCGTTTACTTAATTAATATGGAGATCACGCCCATTTAGTTGATGGTATATTCAATAATTATGCAAAAAAATTCTAACACTTCATCCTCCACTTTGGTGGTAAACGCCTTATCTCCGTTTATCTTTTTTTTTTTTTTTTTTTCTTTTTTTCATTCATATAATATTAAGATAGCTAAAATCTACATTAAATACTACATGATATATAAAAGGAGAACCATCCTAATGAAAGGTGGAAAAACTCCTTTTAAGAGACCAAAACAAAGAGGGAAACCGGCGTCATAATAATCCAACGAATTTTCAGAACATCTTAAGTGAGAAAGGTTGTAGATGGTCTTCATGGATCGTCTAGGTGATATCGTCGATGAAAGGCTTTAAAGTCTTCATGTTGTTGGGTGATACAATGGATAACTTAGTCTTGCATGATGTTTCGTTCTTTTTCAGGGCTCTTGTATGGGACGGAGTATCGGTAATTGTGGTTCATTTCGTAGATGGCACGTACAAATTTTACCAGTTGGGTGGTTGTTTGTGGTAGTGTGAACCATTGAATCCAATTAGTTGTCGTAATGGAGAGCTGGGTGGATAGGTCGATGATGTCTTTGAGTGGACTGAGCTTGAGGATTTTGAGGGTCATTGGGCATTCCATATACAGATGTGACAGTTTATCTTTGGCTTGCCGACAAAGGAGGCAGGCTGTTGTTGGATCAATCACGTAAGTACTTTTCTGGAGATAGTCACTTCCCCATTCCCCAATGTTGGGGAGATCTCGGTTCAGCATTCTGT
>JAJMDO010000118.1:0-59525 GCA_030573635.1 Blastobotrys ciferrii
CTGCAAGGCTCCCGGCCTGGGGCGAATAAAAGGCCTATTGAAGTTAACACTTCTTCCTCTTGATTAAGTTCTTCTTACGGTATTCTTCTAGAAAAAGAAGTAAAAAGTGTTGTTCTGCTTCGCAGAAAACCATTCAATACCCAAGACTCTGCGAAGCCGACCCTGGTGGTCTGGGGGCTTGCCCCAAGAAACAAGCTCTTGGTCAGGTCGTTGTTCTGATTCCTAGAATTTTGTTCCATAACGAAATTCGGAGCTGATCCAGGGTTCTTGTACCCAGGAAATCAACATACATACCCTCTCGCATTATTTCGCTGTTTTTTATTAAAAATTTCGTTAGATGTTAAGTCCATTACATGATCAATCTTCTTCCTTCTTAACTTTTGGTGTGGTATTTTGACTGGTTGTGGGCGGGTTTGTATTTCTAGAGGCAGCGCCTATGCTTGGCCGGATCGCTTTCCGTGTCGACTTTGGTGAAGAAGTAGCCACACTGCTCTTGCGAGGGGGTGCTGGTTTTGGTGAAGAGGTCGCTTGTGTGTTTTTGCGACCCGGTTGTGGTTTTGGGGAAGAAATGCTTTTGCGTGGTTGGGGGTTTGAAGTGGCTGTTGGTGTGGCTTTATGCGGGGGTGACTTGGGAGATGCAGAATCTTTTGAAGAAAGGGTCCCGGAGGAAGCTGTTGTTGGACTTACTTTGGATTCCAAGTTTGTATGGGACTTGGAATGCCGGACGTGGGTGCTACTATCACGCAACATGCGCGGCTGGTTGATAGTCGAACGGTTTTCGCGGTACTTTTTCCACTGTTCCATGGTGCTAAGGGCCTTCTGCCAGTTGGTATTGGCGTCCAGCAATTGGTCCTTTAGACGCTGGATTTCGTTTTCCTTGTCCTTCAGTTCAGTGACCGAGACGTAGTTCGGCGAATGCAGGGCCTGGGTGATGTACTGGATACAGTCAGACACCTCTTCGTTGAGTTCCTGGGTGGATTGACATCGAATCAACACTTCAGATGCATCTCGTGGCTCTTCATTGTATGATGCAGTTCTCTCGGAAATGATGACAGATTGGTTTTCATCTGTAACAGAGGAAATTGAGTCTCGGATTTGATGCAACATTACCAACAATGCATTGTTCTCCGCGATTAGGGCATTATTCATTGCTGACAGCTCTGAAGAAATCGCAGCAGAGGCCTCCGACTCGCTATCATACGGACTTAGTGCAGTCGTCGAATAGGAGTTGTACGATTTGGACAATTTTCCTGACACTCCCGTCAAGGTCTTGGTCCTTCGCGACGTATCCTGTAGCCGCTCCTTGAGCTTGGCTATTTGAACGTCCCTTCGACGCAATTCATTCGCGAATTGCTGTCTAATCTGCTTTATCAGAGACTTTAATCTTATGCTTTGCTCCCGCTGCTGTTCAGCCGCCCTGCGAAAACTATCTGCCGAGCTCTTTAGGTTAGAGTTCTCTCGCTCGACAGAGACAACCTGCTTCTCCAACCCCTCACATTTTGTTTTCAGCCTCTCATATCGAGTGTTCTCCTCTTCCCGCTGTCTTTTGAAATCTTTCAACAATTGTTCATTGGCCTCATTCGCCTTGGAGTCGTCGTCAATTGTCTTTAACAGAGCATAAATAACATTAATTGTCCGCGCATCCCGCTCTTCATCCTCCTCCTGACGACCAAACTCTAACTTCTCATCATCTCTAATATACCCCTTGGATACTAACACATTGTTCACATACGATGCAGCAGATCTCACGTCCCCAGCATTCGTAACCGCAGTCATCCTCTATGTTTTGTTGTGTCTCATAACCCAACGACGACGCGTCCTCAAACTCCCAAACCTGTCTCTCTGAAAACTCAGGGGTAACTACTGCAACAATCCTGATGCCTCCTTTCAAGCACCTAATTCAGTTCACCGGACAGAAGTCAACTATTGGTATACTTTTTGAAGCAGAATAGTCCACAATTATTTTTCTGGGGGAAATGCCCCCAGACCCCCTGGGTCGGCTTCGCCGAGGCTTGGGTATCATTAGCATTCTGCAAACAGAACAACGCTTTTCGCTTCTTTCTCCCGAAAGAGAAGAATCATATACCAGAACAATTGGCCAGTTACTCGTACTTTTTGCTGGGAGGGCATACCCAGGCCTCTGGTTGGCTTCGCCGAGAGTCAGGTAACCAACATCTCCTGCGAAACAGCAAAAGAACAGTTTTTTCGCCCCGTTTACTAAAAATAAATAAATAAAACTACTATTAGAACAGTTGGTTTCCTATTCAGTCACTGTCATTTCTTGGGGCAAGTCCGCAAATCCCTGGATTGGTTTCACGGGGCCTTGGGCGGCCCGTCCTTCGCAGAATGACGCGTTGGGCTGTTTCTCTGGAAAATGAGGATACTCTACCATTGTATAAATTAGCTCAGAAAGGATATTACTGATTGAATATTAAAAGACTAGCTTTACTCTTTGCAAAGAACTTTGTTCTACCCGGAACTCCGCGAAGCGGACCCTGGGGGTCTGGGGGCAAAAAAACCTAGCAAAAAGTATATACCGATACTTTTACCCCACACATTAACCGAGGTATCGGTATCCGGTATGTTTAAAGGTTGGATGATGGTAAGATGGTTAACGGATACCCCGGACTTTCGCCCCTCCCTCGGAGGTTGGGTGCGGGGGAAGTCTCGGAACGTAGTTCCGAAGTAGCGTTAGCCAAGGCATAAGAGGAATTATATAAACTCTAGCTTTGAATGGGGTTGTATACTATAGAAAATATCGGAAATTACTAGAAAATATGGCGAGCAAAGTATATGTGGTTGGTGTTGGCATGACGGAGTTCATCAAGCCACGCGGCCTGGTCCCATACGAAGATATGGGCCTCGAAGCTGCGGTTAAGGCTCTGCTGGATGCCGGGCTTACATACGATGAGGTACAATATGCGGTGGCTGCGTTCTGTTTTGGTGATTCGTGTTCTGGTCAGAGAACTCTTTATCAGCTAGGCATGACTGGCATCCCAATAATGAACGTCAACAACAACTGTTCCACGGGCTCCACTGCCATCTTCAATGGCAGGACATTGATCCAGTCTGGTGTGTATGACTGTGTTCTCTGTGTTGGCTTTGAAAAGATGGAGAGAGGCTCGTTGGAGCCCAAATGGGGCGACCGTTCCGACCCCATCAGCCAGCTCGGGCGAATGATGCGCGAGACTCGTGAACCTACTAAGGGCCCCGTTCCCTGTCAGCTCTTTTCGAATGCGGGAATTGAGTACTGTGACAAGACTGGCGGTTCCTACGATGCCATGGCTCGAATTGCAGAGTGCAATCATAGACATTCGGCCAAGAACCCATACAGCCAGTTCAAGGATGTCTATTCCGTTGAACAGATCAAGAGCTCCCCCTCCATACATGGACCAGTGACTAAGCTTCAATGCTGTCCAACGTCTGATGGCGCTGCATCAGCCGTTCTTGTGTCTGAAAAGTTCCTGGAACGAAACCCACACTTGAAGGACCAGGCTATTGAGATTGCGGCCCAGACCATGCTCACAGACACTGTCAAGACCTTCAGCACCTCGTCCATCGACCTTGTCGGCTACGACATGACGGAGAGAGCAGCCAATGCAACTTTTAAAGCCGCTGGTATCACTCGCGACGACGTGCAGGTAGTTGAAGTCCATGACTGCTTTGCCCCGAACGAGCTCATAGTTATCGACGCTCTAGGACTCTGCGAGAAGGGCAAGGCTTGTGAATTTGTTGAAAAGGGCAACAACACATATGGAGGAAAGTATGTCATCAACCCTTCGGGTGGTCTCATCAGCAAGGGCCATCCATTGGGTGCAACCGGCTTGGCCCAATGTGCCGAGCTCGTCTGGCACCTCAGGGGCTGGGCCACTAACAGGAGCGTTCCAAACACCAGGTACGCCCTCCAACACAACCTGGGCCTGGGCGGAGCTGTTGTCATTGGTATCTACAAACGCGCTGACGGTAAGGTTGCCCCTGCCTCAGCTCCTAGCGCCAACGACGGTCGCTCCCGCCTCGGTTATAACCCCGCAATTGAGGCCCACCCTGTCACAAAGGAAATGCTCCAAAAGGTTCAGGCCAAAGAGCATAGCGATTACATGTTCAAGGGCTCAAAAATGTTTAACGAGGCCCAACTTCAGGTTTCTATATATAGCTGCAAAATATTCCTCCAGTTGCAGCCGCATCTTTCGTCAATTGGCCATGTTCTCCACCCTCATGCAACCCTTTGTCGAGAGTCGGGTGTCTATCAATACTAATGCTTATATTAATTCTCATACTTATATTTTCACAAGCCCTTTTCGATGCAACCCAGACTGCCCTTTAGGCAACACCTGCCGGTATCTGCATGAAACAAAATTATTAAAGTTTCAGCATCAGCTAGACTAAAGTTGCGCTACTAGTGTACTTAAAAAAAAAAAAAAAAAAAAAAAAAAAAAAAAAAAAAAAAAAAAAAAAAAAAAAAAAAAAAAAAAAAAAAAAAAAAAAAAAAAAAAAAAAAAAAAATTAATAACCACTATATATATTCCACTTGGTCCGTTAACTATATAATATGACAAGACATCCTTCCCTAGCTCAATATATAGAGTTATATTATGTGTACTGAGAGGAGCCAGAGGCTTCGCCGTTCCCTTGTTCTAGATCTTCTATATATATATAATTAATTAATTTGATCGCGATATATCTACATAGCTTGACCCCAGAGTCTGGAGTCACGACCTGTATTAGTTGTAATACTCGGCCGGCAACATACCTGTTCCTCGAGCAAGTCACATCAAACGTAAGTCGCTTAAAAGAGCTATGTGAGAAGCGAGAGATTAAAAGCGCCAAAATCAAGAAAGAAAAATGGCCCTCTTTTCTGGCGTTCAAGAGAAAGTGAAGTGCACGCTCAACATAGAAGAACGCTAGTCGGGCGTTTCAGCTAGAAACTAGACCAAGAACGCTCTTTTATATATTGCTTATTAGACGACCAGAGTAATTCTAACCCAGGAGTAGCTTCTAGGGGCACACCTCAGCTTCCTGGTTCGGCTTCGCCGCGGTTTGAGGTCCTAGGCCTTCCGCAAAGCAGGACAATGCCTTTTGCTTCTTTTTCTGGAAAAAGAGGGATGCTTGACGACGAATGGAGGCAGTTCTCTGTGGTTCTGCAAACCAACGTCCTTTGCTTCTTTTTTTGGAAAAAGAATGACCTTCAAAGGAATAAATGAATTACTATTGATACTTCTTGATATACGGGACATCAATACAATCGAGCTCGAATACACCGACCCCAGCATTCCAATTCCTGGTGTACTCATACGTATTTTTACCCAAACTCCGCGAAGCGGACCCAAGGGGTCTGGGGGCGTGCCCCCAGGAAAAATATACAGAAAGAAATAATGAATCAATATTTACATGGAGAATTATCTATCAAGCTGAGGGCTTGTAGAGGTAGATTGTGACTGTGGTTGTGGTTGCTGCGGTTGTTGCAGATGCTCTGGGATGAATGGGGAATATCCTTGAGGGTTCATTGAGGGAGAGAGGACGACGGCTTGTGCGGCTGTTGGTCCTAGGGCCGCCACTAGGGGTGTGGTGGGTGGCGGTGGTGCGTTTTGTTGTGGCTGTTGTTGTAGTTGCTGCTGTTGCTGTTGCTGTTGCTGTTGCTGTTGCTGTTGCTGTTGCTGTTGCTGTTGTTGCTGTTGTTGCTGTTGTTGTTGGAGAGTGTATTGGACTTGAGAGTTTTCGGAGAGTAGAACGTTGTAGGAGGAGTATTCCACCAATGCAGGTATTTCTTTTGTTAGACGGGTAAGGGTTGTTAGGTTTGGCCTGACGTCGTTAAGGACAGGGAGGTCATTCATAGCTGATTTGGTTGATGCAAGGATTGCAATGACTGCCTTCAGAAACGTGTTTACATCGTCCCAGAATTTGCGGCGTTCGATTTGACCAGTCTCGCGCATAGTTTCCATACGTTGCTTAAGCCGACGGGTGACTTCGACGCCGGTCACACATGTACTAGTGAGGTCGCGAACCTTGCCTGCGACTGCGGGTGTTGGTCCACTGGCTTTGGTGGTAGTTTGCTGGACAGATGCCGCTGCACTTTTAGAGATTGCCTCTGTAAGTTGACCGAGAACGGATTGGGCTGCGTTGCAGGCTAAGTATATGCGCTCATACAACGTATCGTCAGCAGCTGAGAGGTTCTGTCCGTTTCGTAATGCATCGTTGATGGTACTGCTGGACGGCATGGTTCGTCCAGGTTGTTGCCGAGGCACTGTGCGACTGGGATAGATGTTGTGCCATGCGTTGTACAATTCGTTGAATGACTGGAAGGTGACCACAATCAAGGAACGCACAAACTTGACGTCAATGTAGGCCGCCAGCTTTTCAATGTTGGCCTTGAAAAACGCTGTTAGGTTGCGGAAGGCAGCAAGACATTGAATGGACGCCTCCAGCACGACGTTGATGTCCTCGCTGCTCATCTCATTACCCTTGTTTTCTGTGGTCTCGAGTGCAGATACCAAAGATGGGAAGGTGGTCTTAGAGTTGTTTAAAAGGGTTAGTAGTTTGGTGGATAGGTTCTTGTCGTCGCAGAAGGCGCTGCATCTGCGAATGATGGAATGCAGTTCACCCAGGGAATACAGAATCTTTCGACAGGCCTCTACAATCTTGTCGTCCATCTCGTACTGCGAGTTGGGCTTCATCTCCTCCGTCAGCGTCGACAGACGGCGAAAGTACGCCCCCGACACCGACTCCAGCACAGGCGACCCCGATAGAGATCCAAATCGGCTTCGTGGTGGTTTCACCCGTGAAGAGGAAGAAGTTTTGGTTGTGCTTGTGGTGGCGGTGTCGTTTTCACTATCACTACGATTGCTGCTGTCGTGAGAAAGGTTTCTGGCGTGTTTCGAGATCTCCGCACTGAGCCCACCGCCAGTTGTGGGTTGCTCGTCGCGGGGCTTTTTGATTACAAACCCCATGCGTTTGGCCGCCCGCGAGGATGCAAGACTCTCGCTCATGCTGCGGTTCCGCTCCGCGGGTTCCTCGGGTGGCGGTGTATCAGCGTATTGTGGCGAACTCACGGCCGGCTGTGGCGCCTCGGAGAAAGACCGGGTCAATGGCGGTGGCGGCTGTCGTCGAAATCCCGGCGGTGGTTGTTGCAGAACAAAGCTCTTGTTCAGGTTTCTATTGTCGTGTAATGCTGTAGTGGATGCTTGTTGTTGTTGTTGTTGTTGCTCGTGTGCTGCGTCTATCTTTGAGTTCAAAAGGGGGCGGTTCTGGGCTATATACTCCTTCAAGGAGTCAATCCAATCGACCTGTTCCTCAGCGCTTTCTTTGGCGTCGACGAGCTTCTGAGGTGGCATGCTGAATGGGTTGTTCTCAATCTCGAGGATCTGGAGATCCTTCATGTCCACGATACACGGGGGAAGATATTCAAACCTGTTGTCAAACATGCTCAGGCACTTCAACCGTGACAACGCACCAATGTCCTTGGGCAAGGACGACAACTGGTTTCGACTGATATCAAGTATGTACAGCCGAGGACACTGGCACAGCACCTGTGGGAACTCCGTAAACCGATTCTTACTAATGTCCAAATACGTCAGGTTCACCATGTTCTTAAACTCGGGTGGTAAGCTGGCCAGCCAGTTTGAGCTCAAACTCAGCTTCGACACAGAATGCTTAAACAGGTCAATCACTGGTCCCGGCACATTTGTGATGTTGAGCTGACTCAGGTGTATACCAATCTCCTCGTCGTCCTCCTCCTCTTCGTCGCCATAACTACTCCCACTAGTAGTGCTTCCGGAGACCGAGCCACTGCGAACGCTGCCCGTCTCCTCGTCGCCACTCCCAGCCTCTTCGTCATCATCCTCGTCATCCTCCTGCCTCTCCGCCGCCACGGTCCTCTTCGCCTTCATTAACTCCTCCCGCGCAATCTGATACAACTTCTGTCGAGATATCGCAGGCTCCAAAGGAGTCACTGGATACTGGCCCACGTCAACCTCCGTCATCTTCTCATACCGTCGTATGTCCTATCTCTCGCTCTCTCTTAATGATCCAAAATTCTTTTGAGGCGGTCCACAATCCCTCGCGCGCGTCCTTGCGCGCAAATCTCGGCTCTTAAGCCGCACGCTTCCCTGTTAAATCCGGTAGTGAAATCTCAACGTTTCTTAACTTGAAATATCGTTATCTGGGGGCACGCCCCCAGACCCCCTGGGCCGGCTTCGCCGGAGGTCGGAGAGTTGGTCTGTTTTTTTCTTAAAATTAGTTTGAGCAGGATTCTGCCGCGCAGGGAGTTTTTGCCTCTTTTCTGGAAGGACCCCCCCGACCCCTTCTGTCGGACTGAGATCGGGTTGATACGTATACGGCAAATACATATTGCCAATGTTGAAACAGCAGAGTCACTTGGATCCGGAGAGTGTGTTCAAGAATATACAGGTCGATCCCGCGGTCGACTATATCTTTGTATGCATATACATTGATATCCATGGCCATGTTGGCTAACTAGCGCTCGTTTCTTACTGCGCGCGGTATATATATTATATATATTCCGACTCGATCTGACGCCATATGATCATGACAGCTATTATACAATAAGCAGCTAGTAAAAGTTGTAGAGTACTAGTGCACGTGAGAAGAGATCGATATCGATCGATTAAATTACAATTGCAATGTTATATTAAGATGATCATTAGTTGGTTGAGTCTGTATACAGCTGCAGTACGTGAGGATATATGATATGAATTAACCTGAATTGAATTCGTTAACATATATATATATATCTCTTGCGATATCGCAGCTATATGTTACATCACACCCTGCATTGCCGGAGATGAGAAAAATTATAGCTATAGCTATAGCGTAGAAATAATTCACCCATTTCTCTGCGAAGCGGACCCATAGAGGGTCTGGGCCGCCAGTATTCCTTGCATACCGAATTCGAAATTAATACAAGAGCATTGTCACTGTCCCAATTACTCGTGAAGCGGACTCGGGGGGTTTGAGGGCGTAATGTTTTTTCGAGTTAATTATTTTGATAAATTTATTAAGATGGCCTATGGTTTTTGAAGTTTTGGACAGAGGAACCAGTCTAGGACGAGTGTTGTTGTTAATAGATTACAAATCAGCGTCGTCCTCGTCTGGAAGAGGCATGTTGGAGGCTTGCTCCATTTCTTGCTGATATTTGTTCATGAGCTCAGCGTCGACCTGGACCTCTGGTGGAGCCAAAGCAGGAGAGGCGACGAACTCGAGGGATGGGTTACCGACCAACTTTCTGGCAAGCCAGAGGAAAGGCTTCTCGAAGTTGTAGTTGGACTTGGCGGAGATATCGTAGTACTGCAAATTCTTCTTTCGGTGGAAGGTGATGGACTTGGCCTTGACCTTTCGCTCCTTCACGTCGACCTTGTTACCGCAGAGGACGACGGGGATGTTTTCGCAGACTCGCACAAGGTCTCGGTGCCAGTTTGGAACGTTCTTGTAGGTGATTCGCGCGGTCACGTCGAACATGATGATGCCGCATTGGCCGTTGATGTAGTAACCATCACGAAGACCACCGAACTTCTCCTGGCCGGCGGTGTCCCAGACCTCGAACTTGATCTCACCATAGTTGGTGAAGAAGCCGAGAGGATACACCTCCACACCCTGCGTGGCATTGTATTTCTTTTCGAATTCACCAGTCAAGTGGCGCTTGACAAATGTGGTCTACCAATAAATTTCAGTTAGTCTCGAAATTGTCCACCAAAAAACAACAACAACAACAATAAGCGTCTACTCACCTTACCAGTACCACCGTCGCCAACGAGGACGAGCTTGAACTGAGGAACCTGCTGTTCAGACATTTTGATGTGTTTCTTAAAGCTCTCGTAGAAGGTAGAAGAAAAAAGGGAGGAAAAAAAAAAACAAAACTTTGTGATGCGCGCCGCCGCTCATATCTGCCAACACCACAATCCAAACAAATCAGCGCAAACTCCCGCCCGGTCTCGGGATCACGTTTACCCATACCCACGTATAACTCGGCACAAGGGGCACGCCCCCAACCTAACATATTGCTTTACAGTTCGATCATGGCTCCTGGGGGCATGTTCTTGGACTTTGCGGAGTCTTGGACCAAAGCTCTCTCTTAGTCACTATATAACCTTAACATCTTTTATCTCCGATAGCTCTTCAGCGCAGTGGATCTAATGGTTTTGCTCTGTTAGGCTTCTGCTAAAGAACACCATCAAATTAATTTAAACTCGTTTGACGAAATGTTTCGGTGGGGGAGCATGTTCCGGAAGGCCCAAGCTGTATGCTTCGCGGAGATATATCCCTTGCTAACTCAGGTTATCTCCGACAAATCTTTTGCAGAGAGAATCAACGCTTTTGCTTCTTTCTGGAAAAGAAGAATATCGCTGGCTCAATTGAACCTTTTAGAAAAAAAGAAGAATAAATCTACGCCCAGCTGTCGGGTTCGCTGTAAAAACCATCAATCGATAGTGGAAAACCACCGGGAAATGATTGATTTATAAATGGTATGCAAGATCGATACCTGTCCGCTACTGAAATACTGGGCTTCGATCTGACAATATATAGTTCGAATCAATTTGGAATTTTTTCTGTTATATGGGCAAAAGGCGTTGTCACACGGAAGGCGATTTCACGTCCTAGCGGGCTCAAGCGGCTTGAGATCATGTCGGCACGGAGGACTAATTAATGAATTATGACAAAATAAATAAGGCTACTTGTAATGATAGAATTGAGGGGGAGGCGGGGGCAAGTCGGGAAGGGAGGCCGGGAAGGGCATCCGTTTGCTTGATTTGAGTTGTTCTATCGATAAGGTTCTAAGGCGGGGATCTAGACCGGGAGTAGTGACATAAATCTCGGCAAGCTCTTTTGACTGGTCCAAGGGGTTTGTCGCTGAGGGAAGGGCCGATGGCGGTGTCGCAGGATCCGTACTAGACGGCATGTCATATGGCAAAATTCCCTCCTCCTTCGCCACATCTACAATTCATTAATTAGCAACAATCCATCATAACAACACCATTCTCAGAACCGCATCTTCAATCCTGACCTCTACTCTCACTTTATTGAACCACGGATCCCCGTTCCGAAGCCACTACAGAGTCGGTTCTTACTCCTCTCCAGCCACTTGTGGTACCAATTCCAGTCCTCTACGAAGAACAGCAAAGCGATTGCTTTCTTTGTAGACAAGGGGGAGAACATTAGCCCAATAGTTTTACTGGCGGCACGCCCCAAGGGCCCACTTCGCGGGGGTTCGGATCTATTCTAGCCTTTCCGCGAACAACAGGTAAAATTTTTGCTTCTCATCCTGATAATGAAGGATGCTGCTAAAGCAACTGGAGGTTGTAAGAGAATGTTCGTGGACCGGAGTGCCTGAGGAAAAAAAATGTACCTTTTTCATATAATGAACGCGAGGTTAAATTCGAGCGCAATTATCTTCTTAGAACCGTATCACGACCTTCAAGAAGAAGTGATCTTCTGTAAAGGAATTATGCAACGACGAGACCGAGAATTAAACACCGAAGCCTTTGCGTTGGATCTTCGTAGCTTTAGCGAATTCACTTTCCGAGCATTGAGTTGGTTCCTCTGAACAACCACCAAACCTCGAAACTGATTAAAACGTTGAAGTTGGGTTTTCGAGAAACTCCCAGACCCTCTGGGCTCACTTCACTCGAGGTTCCGGGTATGTGTTCGATGAAGCCTCGCAGAGCCACGGGGGAGCAGGGGGCTAAACCCTGGCCCAGTAGTGGTTTTTCTGGGGGCTAGCCCCCAGACCCCCTGGGCTCGCTTCGCTTGAGGTTCCGGGCATGTGTTCGATCCTAACTCAGTAGTGGTTTTTCTGGGCTTTAGGTGAAGTTTGGGATAGAGTGCCTCGTAGCGCCCTATTTTTTGGCCTTTACTGAAACAAGACTGGAACCCATGGAAGCTAGCGCCAGAAGGAGGAATTTTGAAGCAAAACAGCGACACAAATGCTTTCCCTCGCGAGACTGTTATCCAGACCTCAAATAGCTAACATGCCATCTTCCTTTTGGGGATTTGAGAACGGTACGCACACTTCCAACTTACTTTCATAATAATCAATCATATACTTAATATGATTTCGTCCCATGGCATGGGACTTTCGTACACTGATCGAATCATGCGTAAGGGCAACTATATTTATGTTAGTCAACAACTTTTAACCGACACGGTAACAAAACCCACCTCCACAGTAATCGCAGTGATAGTAAACCTGCAGTTAGTAAACATTTCCGAGCAAATGCACTTCCTATACTTATCTTAGGCATAGCGAGTAATTAATTTTCCTTCTGAAAGACCAGCTCAGGAAGCGTGTATATCACCATGATCTAGATCTCCCAACAAAAGACCGTACGGCTGAAATTAATATAAGTAATATAATTAAAAAATAATAATACTACGCTTTTAGCTTGTGTATGTACCAACGCTCCATTGTCCCCGTGATTTTGGATCAATATCCAAAATACGACTAATAGAACTACAAGCTAGTCTGGTGACACTCCTTTTCAGAAAGGAGTAAATGTTTTCTGATTCGCAGAAGAAAAAACTAACCCAAGAGCTCCGAGAAGCGGACCCGGGGGTCTGGGAGCTCGCCCCAGAAAACAATTTCCATTCTGTTAGGCAGTGTTCTTCTTCTTTTCCAGAAAGATGCACGAGCGTGTTCTGGAAGTAGAGGGCTTGTATGGGATAAACAGAGTTCAGAGAAAACGAGCAGGAACTTTACCCAAAATTCCGCGAAGCGGCCCTAGGGGGCCTCTGCCCGGGGCTCGTGACTCCAGTAAAAAATTTGGCAATGTGCGTTCCGAAGACCTGGAAAGGATAGCCGTTTTCGGGCCTAATTAGATATTACGGCGGACGGGCCGGCGCCGTTGAGGGTGGCTCGGAGTTCGTTATCTCCCGCGGAGGGAATACGTGGGGTAGAAACGGCTGGAGAACGGGCCGTCGCCGAGACTTGGAGACCTATAAAGAGGACAGGATCCGCCATGGCGTTTGAAGAATTCACGACTGTACGCATTTCGTTATAATGACCGTTTCTGAGAACCTTTCTGCCACGTTTAAAGCTGTGCTCGAGGAAGCAGCCGTTGAACAGATTCTGGCAGTTGCCAGACGGGAGCCTGAGACTCCAAATACTGTCCCCCATTGTACTCATGACCATGATGATGGTGGGGAGTATGTGTACGAACCTCCCGAGTGGTGGACATCTGGGTTCTTCCCAGGCAGCATCTGGACCATTCTTGAGCGTTATTACAAGACGGGTGGTAAGACCCCGGCCCACATCGACGTGAAGGAGGTTGAACAATTGGCCAACAAATGGGCTGATGTGATCAAATCTCAGAAGACTAACACAGAGACCCATGATATTGGCTTTATGATTATGCCTGCTTTCCAGCGAATGTACGAATTGGAGAACAAGTCGCCAGAGGCAGCTAAGACCATTGTGACAGCCGCTGTTTCCCTTTTGACCAGATGGAACGACAAGGCTCAGTGCTTCAAGTCGTGGAACACAACGCGAACAAAGAAGTACCACTATAACAACGATAATGCCGATTTGTTGGTCATCATTGATAACATGATGAACCTGGATCTGCTGTATTCTGCATCTCTCATCACGGGCGACCAAAAGTATGCCGACCATGCTACCAGACACGCCGAAACCACCATCCAATCCCACATTAGAGATGACTGGTCCACTTACCATCTTGTCGTCTTTGACACTCAGACGGGCGTCCGCAAGATTGGCCTCACTGCTCAGGGATATGCCAACGAATCCGTTTGGTCCCGAGGTCAGGCTTGGGGCCTCTATGGCTTTGCGACCGTCTACCGTTACACAAAGGACAAGAAGTTCCTCGATGTTGCAAAGAAGCTTACTGACAAGTTCCTTCAACACGTTGGTGAGAACGGTGAAGTTTACTGGGATTTCGACTGTCCAGATAACAAAGACCCTAAAGACTGGGACGTCTCCGCCGCCACCATCGCCTGCTCTGGTATGCTCCAGATCTGCCAATTGGAGAACTCAACAGTGTATCTGGACCCAGTGGCAAAGATTCTTTCCGCTGTCCAAAAGCACGCTCGCACAGCCAAGTCCGCAGATGCGGTGCTCAAACACTCAACAGTCAACAGAGCGCCAAGTGCCGCGATGTGCGTATCTCAAGACTCCGGTCTTTGCTACGCTGATTACTACTACCTAGAACTCGGAAACAGGCTCCTAGACATGAAACTCGTTTAAACTAACGTATAGTTATGCCATATACACAATGAATTATAAACGAATAACTCATGACCAGACCCCCGGCCCCTGAGCCAGCTCAACCGAGTATGGAGTTGAAAGTTAAACTAATGTATCAGATAGTTACCATATAGAATGATATTTTAAACGACGTCCAATGGCTTGATTAGACCGTTTTCTGAGGCATTCTCCGAGACTACAGGATCAGCTTAACTGAGGGCTTAGTCTTATTCGTTTCTGAATCAACAAGAACGCTGTCCAGCAAAGCTACGTTTTTTGCCTTTCTGGAAAAAGACGTTCTTCATTCATTGTATAGGCGGCAAGGTGACCTGAGGACTTTCACGGCCCCAAAACAATACCTCGATAACAATCAATCATGGATTCTTGCATAGGCTTCAGGATGCTTTCTCAATCTACTGAGTACGTGCTATTCTGCAAAGCTGAAAGTTCGGTTTGCTATATATAAGCGATCCGGTACCCAGTAAATTGGAAAGTTTTATAGGTACTTGACAGTGATGGTTTCTCAAGCTCTAAGCTTGAACTTTCTCTTTATTTTAGTATTTGGCGAAGCGATCCAGGGGCCTGCCTCCAAAACAGATCCTATATAAGCTAAATACGCTGGAAACAGAAGCCTTGCTCGGCTCCGGCCGAGATTTTCCGAGTATCGGTGATGATCGGAGAAGGGCCGAGGCTGTTGGTTTCTTGACTGAATGGAGGGTACGGAGAACAAGAAGACGAAGCTAAGTTTTGGAGATAGCTTAGGCCAGTTTTCATATAGTAATGGGAGAAAGAGGAAGATAGAAACCCAGGATCTGAAGGTGGAAAAGGTGAAGCATGAAGAAGAACAGCAGGAGGTTTCCCCGCCGTCGTTGCCAAGTCCGAAACGAAGCAAAAATAAAGGCTATGCACCGCCGGAGAAATATGCGCATTTAAAACCTTTGAAGCCGCTTTTGAAGCCTGGGTTAAGATGCGTGTTTATAGGATTTAATCCAGGGACGACTACTGCGTTGAAGGGGCATTACTATGCGCATCACTCAAATGCCTTCTGGAAGATGATCTATCAATCAGGCTGTGTAGACAGGAAGGTCACCTATGAAGACGATCAGAACCTACCTGATGAGTATAGAATCGGATTCACAGATCTAGTTGAACGGCCAACAAGCGGCATCTCCGAGCTTTCTGTACAGGAAATGAATGAAAGCGTTCCATCGCTCGAACATAGAATCGCCACCAATGGTCCACATATGATCTGCATCATTGGCAAAGGCATCTGGGAAACTATATACAAGACCAAGAACAAGCGGCCACTGCCCAAAGGCTTTAAACTGGGCTATCAGGAAAATACTGAATTTGGAGGCTGCAACAACGTATTTGTGCTGCCCTCTACCTCGGGCCTCGTCGCTGGAATACCTCAAAAAGAAAAAATCCGGCTCTGGAACGAAGTCGGAAACTTCCTTAATACTCACTTTCCCTTGAACCAACTCTATACAGAAACTTCTACAACAAATTGAACTACAGTGGCAAACCGCGAGGTTCGCGGGAGGTGTGTAGGGTTTTTTTTTTTTTTTTTTGAAAAACGAACCGAAAACATTAGCTCTGCGAGGCTCATTGAGTGTGTGTTTGATCTTTAAAAAAGGCCGGTGGATTTGTGAGAGTATAACGAACTATACTATTGTGGGTATATTCTATTTAGGCAACCACCGAAACCACATTAGCCTCTTCATATGCTCCAGTCGCCCTCAGAGAGCCTCGCAGAGCCACGGGATGCCGGGGCTGGCCCCGCAATGCCCTATAGTGATGTTTACACAAGATGCCAACCTTCCAAGCACTTGACAAGGGCTTGGAGGAGCTTATGCCGAGCAGGGCCGCGAAAAGAAGTATTTTAATTGCGTGTGAAGAAAAGAAGGTAGATGGCGGTTTGTGAGCTTTTAAATGAACTACAGTGCGATACCGTCATATTCTGACTGGGCTAGTGTTAACTACACTAGCACGGTGTCGACCAGCTACACAGAAGCATTTGAGGCGGTGACCACAGCGGCGTTTGATATTCCTGAAGCCACAACAACTCATGTTGTCACAGATGAGCATCATGACAGTGATCCAGTACCGACTTCGCTCTACAGAAAGCCAGGGATCCATGTCCCGCCTATCAGAACTTACGACTTGATAATGCACCATGAAGGAGTGAGTAGAAGCGTAGTCCCCGCTTCTCATGTTAACGAGACATACCCTGGTAACTGGGTATTTGAACTACTGAACAAATACGACTACAACACGACCGTCGGTGAAGAAATCTATTACGTGACTTGCTACTGTGCTATCTACTACCGCTGCGCGTGCAATCGAATCAAAGACATCGACTTTGTCATCAACGTACCAGCCCGCCGAAGCGTCGTCTTGAAAGATTCGGTCTCCTCCCGTCGAGTAATCATCAACGGAACATTGGGCGAAAACGAAGAGATTCTAAACTCATCTTCTCATGAAACCCCTAAGGTCATTTCACTGATCCTGTCCTCTTTGCTAATCTTAGTTCTATTGCATTAGGTAAAAACACTCTGACCCAGTGACTTTTAAACCCATTCATTCCCTGGGGGTATCCCCAGGCCCCGTGACTCTGCGAGGTTTAGTCGAATACACAATAAATAGTTATTGACTCTCTTTTCCTGGGGGCACACCCCCAGACCCCAGTGGCTTTGCGAGGCTTTATCGAATGGATACGAACCGACTTATAACCATGGACTAGCTGGTCTATCAAATTAGTGAAGGCTTGTATATAAAAAGGAACACTGACTAAGAATACAGTCGACCGGAAAGAAAAAGAGATCTGCTCAATTCTCAGTTAGATGAGCCATGATGCTTTCTTCTTGTTCTAGGTGCTTCAGTTGTGTGGCACCAAATGGCGATGTTTGGCAATGCTTAGGGAAGTTTCCACGCCCATTATCAACAACTAAATGCAGGGAAATATAACCCAAGAAAGCTCCTATTTCTCTTATTATTCTTCCTTTCACATATATGAAACTTTGCTTTTTTCCGCAAAAGAGAAAACCATTGGACCACTTGAATAGGAATAGCCCATCGCTAGATTAACTAACTGCCCTTGCAATCAACTAGTTTTATTCAGCGCAGTCTCGCAGAGCCATGGGACATGGAGGCTGGCCATAGGAACGAACTATAAATTGGTTTGCATGTATTTTGATGAAGCCTCGCAGAGCCACGGGGTCTGGGGGCTGGCCCCCAGAAACAAACATCGTAGAAACAGGTTAGAGCATATGTACAGGAGATATCACGGGATTTATACACGATATATCATTTTTGAGTTTTTTATTCGTTCTTGTTCGACGGAGGCTTTGAATTTGTCGGCGATTTCGTCAGTTATGGGGCCGTCGGGGACCGTGGAGGAGTATATATCGTCCACCTGGTTCTGAACGTCGATTTGTTCTTTCCGGGTTAGAGCACGGTTGTATCCGAGGTCGGTTAAGGCGTCAGTTTGTAACTCAACGCATTTCATGAGCTGTTTTCTATACACGTGACACAGATTTAATTTTTCCCAGTAGGTGCCTTTGAGGGAACAGTTGGCCATGAGGGCCTCATATTCGACACAGTTGTTTCTGGCCGCCTGTCCTAAGGGCAGCATGGTTTTACCCGTAGTTGGGTCTATCTGGGGCTCGTCATGACTGTCAATCTGCTGGAGCCCCTTTTCTTTGAACGTTGGGATATCTTCCTGCTTCTGTTTACTGGTCTCGATGCTGCGTTCGTATTCCTCCTTGACCTCTTTTGGGGCCAGCGATACCGGGGTTAGGGGTTTGGCGGAGTCATAGAACTCCTGTAGCGACGGATCAACGCTTTCGTCGACCGGCTTCTCGTCCCTCACCGGCTTCGGCTTGCTATCTCTGCTCCAGGGCCAAAGCATGTCTTCGGTGAGGTGAGGGTAGGCTTCGCTTAGGTCCCGATACTCCCAACGGCACGCACGCACGCACCGTATACCGAATAAACAGTACTAACTACTAATCAGTGGACATATCTATGCGTGAGTATGGGAGCTTTGGCGCCTGGGCCGGCTGCTAACCTTAGACTCTGTAGGCTCTCGTCAGGAATCACGGCGTGAGGCGCGATTGCGTGGGGCGGGGTATGTATGGAGGACAATGCATGTATGAACGGCTACTAACGGCTTGATAGCTCTCGACGCGTCCAATCTACCGGATTTGTCATTTCTGAGGGCACTCCCAAGACGACTAGTCCTGCGGTAGTTGCCTCTGGACCGGGTAAACGTCGCAAGGTCAGTAATCAGCCCCAGCAAGAGCACGAAAATGGTAATCTAGAAACCCCGACCACAGCTGCCAACGGTCACAGGGGTAGCAATGAGGACGCAGATGGTGTGGAAATAGATGGAAAAGAGGGTCCTTCGAATGACCAGTCGTTGGAGGAGCCGGTAGTAGATCTGCCTCCGGCTTTTAGAGAAAGCTCAAGTGAGGCGGAGAAGGACGACAAGGCTCAGACACTCCCTGGACCTAAACCGGCTACGCCTCTTCCAAGCAGCTTAGAAAATTCCCCTGAACCGCGGCCCTCTGTGAAAAGACTGACACTACCCTCACGAACCCCGCAGGCCCTGAGATCAGCCACACGATTAACCGCAAATGGCCCGAAATTAACCCCTTCCTTCTCCAATTCCACACAAACGCCCACCCGCACTGCAGTTTTGCAGGACCCGAAAAAGTCACTTTCACCAGTCAAACCTGCAGCGACACCTCCCAAAAGTGTCGAGAAACAGAATGGCGTCCGGTCAAGCCCTCGGTTGCAGAGTAAGCCTAGGGTTTCGTATTCGGAGAATGGGCAGGTTTCTGGGGGCACGCCCGCAGACCCCCAGGGTCCGCTTCGCGGAGGCGTTGGGTCCGAGGACAGCAGGACAGGAACTCAGCAAGGTAGTGGTAAAAAACCAGTTGTAGAAGACACTTCTCCTGTGACAAACTCCCCTCTTCGAGGAGAGGACGAGGCGGCGAAGATTACTTCAAAGCCTAGTGGTAAGAAAGGAGTGTCGAAATTGCATGAGGATGATTCTGAGATTACTCCAAGGCCTAGTGATAAGTCGAATAAGAAAGAAGGGTCAAAGTTTGTTGAAGAGGATCCTGAGATTACTCCAAAACCTAGTGGGAGTAGTAGCAGGTCAATTAGGAAAGCGAGTTCGAGGATAGAGGAGCATGATTCTGAGGTTACACCAAAGTCTAGAGGTAGTGCCGCAAAGTCAAGCAAGAAAGGTAATGTGTCGTCGAAGTTACGGGAAGAAGATTCAGAGGTCACTCCGAAACACAGTCGTGGTACTAGGTCAAATAGACAAGGCGATGATTCTGACAATGCAGAGGTGCAAGAAAATGATGATTTTGAAATCAGCCCCAAGCCTATAAGGGCTGGTAGATCAGAAGTTAAGAAAAAGACGTTGGAATTACAAGAAGCTGATTCTGAAATCCCACCGAGACAGCCAGCTTCTAAGACTAAAATCAAGTCCAAACAGTTGAAGGACAACTCAGAAACAAGGTCTAAATCTTCACCGATCGAAGTGAAATCTAAATCTCGAAGGGTTGTGGATGATGATTCGATGATTATTCCAAAGCCTCCTACCCGGCCAAAACGAAATGCTGTAAAGGAGGATGACGATCTGGAAATCACACTGAAGCGCAAGGAATCGCGAACACAAGAAAAGGTGGCCTCACAATCAACAACCCCTAAACCTCGGATTCGATCAACCAGGTCACAGTTACAGGACGAAGTACGATCAAGTCCCCGGCTCCAGTCTAAAACTAAGGTAACATACAATGAGGACGACTTGGGTGAACAGGCTCAACAGCCGATCATAAAACAGGACAAGGATATCTCTTCAGAGGACGATTTTGATTCAGAACCTGAATTCGAGCCAGAAAATGAGGAACACCCTGAACCCGCGGTGGAGATGGACAAGAGACCATCGAAAAAGTCTAAACCTGCGACCAAGAGATCTGAGAAACAGCCGTCTAAACCGGATACATCAATAACACTAAACCTGCAGAAGGTGCCAGTAAACTCTGGTGGCACCAAGCGGGTGAATGCAATTGACGTGGTATCACAAATTGTTTTGGAAATTTTGAGTTCTGCAGAAGAAGGTCTGGAAGCTCCATGGGCTATCAACGCCTTTACACAATACAGTGACCTGGTTGATCAACGTTTCTGTCGGCTTGTGGATGCAATTGATGTGAACAATACTTTAGGCAAAGCAGTCAAGCGTGCAGAGACCAAACGAAACAATCTTCGGCTCGAGCTCCTTCAACTGCGAAAACAACGAACAAAACTAGCCCTGGAGATGCAGCGCGTCCGTGACGACCATCAAGCAGACAAAACAAACATTAATCGCCTACGAGAAATCAGCTCCTTTGTTGAAGACCTTGCAGGATTAAAGGAAACTGCAAACATCCCTTCTAACACACAACCAACCGAATCCTTAATGACCGACATTGTTAAACTGGACCCAATCATAAACACCCACTACGGCGCCCTAGAACGAATAAAAGCTCTGTCTAAACGACTCAGCGAGATAGACAAAGCCCTTGGATGACATTTATTTATTTTTTTAATGACCTCTTATTTAATTTTACTTATATTGGATACTGCAATTCTGGCTAGCTCTTAGGGCCTAGACCCACATGGATCTGCGAGGCTCACAGTCTTGGACAGATCACTATAAAAGTCCTTGATATCAACATGAGAGATGAGCTAGATCTATTATATTGTTTTATATCGGTTTGAATATGCTCGAACTGTACTTGTGGTGGTGGTTTTTCTGGGGCCACGTCCCTAGACCCCCTTGGCTCGCTTCGCTCGTCTTTGTTCTAATCTTTCTATTCGTTGAAGGCTCGCAGAGCCACGAGGGTGCAGGGGGCTGGCCCCCCTGCAAAACTTAACCCTGAAGTGGTTTTTCTGGGGGCACGCCCCCAGACCCCCTTGGCTCGCTTCGCTCGTCTTTGGGTACTGTTCTAATCTTTCTATTCGTTGAAGCCTCGCAGAGCCACGAGGGTGCAGGGGGCTGGCCCTCTGCAAAACTTAACCCAGAAGTGGTTTTTCTGGGGCACGCCCCCAGACCCCCCTTGGCTCGCTTCGCTCGTCTTTGGGTACTGTTCTAATCTTTCTATTCGTTGAGGCCTCGCAGAGCCATGGGGGTGCAGGGGGCTGGCCCCCTGCAAAACCTAACCCAGAGGTGGTCTTTCTGGCGGCGTGCCCCCAGATCCCGTGGCTCGCGAGGTTTCAACTAATCGTCAATTCGGTGCGGCTTAAATAGTTCCAGATATGAACCTTCTGAAATTATACCTCTCCACATGTACTAGAAGGCAGTCTATACCTAAAATTCGGGAAGCGGACCGTAAGGGTTTGGGGTAAGGCCAATGTGATGGGAAGAGATTGATCTATTATATTGTTTGATTTTGAGTATTGAGTTATTCGTCATCGGCCACCAACGCAGCAATCATAGAGTACAGGTAGAAGAAGAACATGACTAGATGGAAGCCAAGTTTGATGAAGCTCTCCTTCTTGTGTTTATTCAATGTTCTGAAGATTTCAGTTGCATCCAGGAGATGGGTGTTTGTGTAAATGCGACTGATGTTGTATGCAGTCAATGGGGCGTTGAGAATGAACGGCAACCAGTAACCGTTGATTAGAAATACAAGAGTCAAGAAGGCTTGAACCCCTGCTTCTGGTAGAATATACTAAAAAGACCATCAGTTAGCCATCGATCAGCCTTGCAATCAAGCAAGCACCAAACTTACCGTATTTAGTTTGTTGCACAGGTCGATTGGATTGATATAGTCTAGCAATTTTTCGTTAGTATATCATTCTGAGTCGTTGCCATTGCCACTTACCGACCTCCAGATCACTGTACATGATGGAGAAGAAGACTTGTAAGAACAAGTTGACAGCATTGGTCAACACCGCAAATAAATACAACCTACGCAACCATTAGTACCACCCCGTCATTACTATACTTCTCTTCACTCTTACCAGGCTGCTCCAGACATTGCACTCCACTTCTGTTGTTTTCGGTCCTGTCTCTCTTGGGACTAAATGGTCCTGCCGTATCCGCCCAACACGCGCAATTCGCGTATCCAAGACATCACATTCATCAATCAACCAAGGCTTAGCCAGAGATACCCCTTCTCATAAGTACACACTTTGCAGTAATTTTTGGGTTCACTAGTTTCTTGCGGAACACCAGCAACCCTCTTGCTCCTGCTCCGCGGATTATGGGTTGGTCGTGATTTTTGCGCATGCATGAAGTGCCCTGGAAGCTTTCACGGGACGCAGGTTGGTCCAACCACGTGCACCAATGTTATCGATTGAAATTTATATATAAAGGGAATATAGTTATATTGTGAGCTTAGTTCTAAGGAGGGTTTGGAGCCATTGCAATCTTTGAATATCTTCTACATGAAGTGGAAGACATTAATTAACCGCATACGTATAAACTCACAAAGCTTAAGCCCAAGAACTTATAGGCCGGGACTACTTAAGCTTACAAGAGCGTATCAACCTCGATATATGTTTTCTAACCTGTTAGAACAAGAAAAATACTTTGATGTCTGCTCTTTATATGAGAATCAAAAATATTAGCCCTGGCAGCTTCTAACACAAGGAAATGGTGATTCTTAGAGATGAGAAATCTACAATGCCTACCTCTCCCACTGGTTACAGCGTAGTCTTCAACGAAGAGAAACAACGGCTTTACTTTCCTTTCTAAAAAAACTTCCAAAGTAATAATAAGCGAGTCTCTTTCGAGCGAGATCGTCATGGTATCTGATTCAACGCTTTGTACTTGTTTTATGAACAAGAAGAATACCACAAGATCAACTGTTGCTCTTAGTTCAACCAATGTCTTTTTACCGCTTAGACCTAGTCTAAGGTAGGGGCACACAATTCAGTGGAGGTACGCAGAGCCAACACTTTTGCTGTTTTCTCGAAAAAGATTTCTCATTATATTGCACATGCGGAGCAAAGAATACAGTACGTAAATCGTGAATCCTCCGGCAAGAAAGATAAGATATATGTACAGCTCTGCTTGCGTATGTTCAAAAATTAAGCCCGGAATTTACCTAGCGCAGCAGCAATAAATACATGCAGTAATGAATAAAGATAGAACGCTACCCATAGGCTCGAGCGAAGCGAGCCTTGGGGGTCTGGGGGCTTGCCCCTAGAAAAACACTTCTAGGTCCAATTTCGGACTTGCAGGGGCCAGCACCAGCACCCCTGTGGGTCTAGGAGACTTCATCTAATAATAGCCAAAATGGGACACTACCCATAACTTCGAGCGAAAGGGTTGGGGGGTCTGGGGAGTGCCCCAGGGAAATGTTTCGGGCCGAAGGCCGATATGGGACTTACACGCGTCGATCGTTGTACCTGAGAATTACTTGAACAGGACGGGTATATGGCCAGTTTACGTGGTTTGGGCACACGAGAGCTGGAGACAGCTGTAGGTGGTTTCTTTTAAGTGTTTGGTGTGTGGTTTTTGTTAACGTTGGTTTTAGGGGCTTGCGTTGATCGGGGCCGTGACTGTGGGATATCAGTTGTACTGGTACTACAACAAACAGTTATCGCCACCAAAACGTTCCCAAGTAGAGGATGAGGAATTGGGAGAGGAAGCAGATGGGGATGATTCGTTGGATCGGACTGCAAATCAGGAGATTTTGAGCTTATTGTATTTAATTGCTGAGGACCAGGCGAAACGAACGGGGTATATTCATCGCGGAGTTAGTTGTAATACGTGTGGAATGAGTCCTATCAAGGGTGTGCGATACCATTGTTCAGAATGTGCTGATGTGGATCTGTGTCAAAAGTGCGAGACTGCTAAACGACACAACAGGACCCATATATTGTTGAAGATCAAAGTACCGATTCCATTGATGAAAAGCCCGCGATGGATTCGAAAGACGTTTCGACCGGCAGCCAGTGTGTCGAATGGTCCTGGTGTGGTAAAACCGTTGTCGGAAGACTTGGCAATCCGAATTTCATGGAAACTCAACATGTCGTTAAAGGAGGTGGAAATTGCATATGAGCGGTTCATGATGTATGCAGACACTGTCATTGAAACATCTGGTGTGCCCTATGGGATCACAACTGGGACGTTGCGCCAAGTGTTGGCTCCTCGAGATCCTGGCAGTCTTATCGCCGAACGCATGGCGTGCATGTATGACAAGATGGGCGATGGCGTGGTGCGCTTCGAAAGCTTTGTCGATGTCTTGGACAACATATTGTATGGAAACCACCGTGGTGCAGTTTCCAGGGCATTAATGGCATACAAGATGTTTGACTTGGAAGACAACGGATGGATTTCTAAGCATAATGTTGGCAGGGTGCTCGATTCCTACTATAATCTACTGAAGGACATTGTCTCGGACTTTCCTGAGGGTGATGCCATTAACTCCAAGATCCGCGATGGCGCGCTAACAAATCCAAGACCCCTTTCTTCACATTTTGGACACGAGATTTCGCCGGGTTCTATTCTACCAGAGAAGGATTCCAAGTTGTCAAGTTCAGCATCTATTTCGGACCTGACTGCGGGCAAGAGCCCACCAGTGCAGAACATCAACCCTCAAACTGCTGACCGATACACACGCGCGTTCGGCAGACAAGGAAATAAGGATATGGACGATCATAGTCGCCTCATGCTTGTTCAATGGATTGAGGCCGTGTGGCGTGACTTTGGTTGGTCCGATCCAGTAGAGTTCAAACCGACAATGTTTGGTGAACACGGTGAACTCATCAGAAAATATCACTCCGATCCTCTCTGTGATTGGCTCTCTCTTTGCATCTTTTAAGGACGCAAATATAGCCCACTGTCCTTCTTTTCTAGAAAGGAAGCAACCGCAGTTGCCGCTAGGAGAAAGCATTCGGCCCTATTAACTGAAACATTCGTTTTCTAGAAAGAATTCTACTTCGCGGACTAATTGGGGCACCATCTGAAAAGATTTCAAACGGAATATTGGCAGTCTTATTTTCTCTGGAACGAAGAGACAGACTCTACAGCCAAGCAGGATGTTCAAAAATGGTGTATTCTTCCGCATTCTTCTTTCTCGCACTAAAGCAAAAGTACTTGTTCTACTCCGCGGAAGTTTTGGGAGTTCGTGAGGGACGACTCAAAGCAGAATATTATCCTAAGAAGGGGACCATAGGGTAAATTCCGCGAAGCGAAGTTTCTGTTTCTTCTTGCGTACCCACGTTCAGCCAAATGTCGATTAAACCGACTCAGGCGGGCCGGGGGGTGTGTCCTCCAGAAGTTCAATTGACCGGAACTTCATCACTACTTAGCTCGACTGGCCAAACGGTCGGGTCTGGAGTTAATTCATTCATTCAGACAATTGATTGAATAGTTAATTATAGCAGTTTTACGGGACCTTTATGTTCGATAACTGCCCATTCAATACCACCGAAGGTGAAGGTATCGCCTAGGACATGCCCTTCAAGGTCGGTTACCGGGATCTTGTCGACATGGTTTCCCCAGCTGATGTTGCGGCTCCAGATATCACCAGTGCAAGTAGCTCTGACGAGAGAGAGCTTGTCTGCTAGACTGTTATTTTTCTCGTTGTCGAATTCTACAATTCCCTGCATCCAGTTCCCCACACGCACGAGTTTGCCGTTGGCCCCTTGTCCATCCACGGTCGCCACCACGATTACCACCAGGTCTGAAGCTAGGTTCTTCGGTTGTGGGGTAATTGTGGACTTATTAGGATCCAATGGTCTCCAAACCTCAACAAACGGTTCCACCTTGCCTGTTGCGGGGTTAAACATGTGTCCAGTCTCCCTTTCATCCCCATTTGCCAGAACCTCCACTTTTCCGCTGTCTATCTCCTCCTTTCCAATACCTTGAAGTCTTCTGGAATCAATGTCATGTGTATATGTGAACTGGCTGTCCTCATCCTCCACAACCTGGCCACAGAAGGCCCAATCAAAAGGAAACTCGTGCTGTTGGTGGTGTAGACTGGATCCCGCCAACGCACGAATGTCTACATAATGCTTTTCGAGCGACGTAATGACAAGCGTATCCGTGGGCTCTTCTTCGGGCCCGTCACCCCATTTAATTGATACTCTGCGGGTTAGACTCATAGTAGTAGTGTTGTGGTGTTATTCTGCTACCCCACGATCGATCGCCGGTCGCTTGATAAGCGTTCGGTAATCCGATTTATCGGTCATCCGACCCATCTTCGAAAGATTACCACAGTCCCGAAACTTTATAAGTAAAGCTGGAGCTCCAAAAAATATAACATATCTTCAAACGGAGCAGTTAAGTCGAAATGTGTTACTGGAGTTATCAAGTTACTGAGTTTTTTGTTTAATTGCAAGGATTTGAAATCAGTGTATAGCATTCAAGCTTTGGATTCTCCTGAATCTTCGCGAGAGTTTACAATTGACAAGTCCAACTCTTATAACCAAAGTTAAATCAACCCTCCTTCTCTTTTTGAGCGAGAAATGGTCTGTACTGCAGTAAAGCCACATGCATGGCACTTGTAATTGACGAAGCGGACCCAGCGGGCCGGAGGATTGGGCTTGTCCCCAAGAATATAACTGATACAGCAGCTCGTTAACTCGCCCAATAGTGGGAGATCAGCGTGACATATCTTTGTCTCTGTGATTTAATTCGAATATTCAATTCGAATGTTTTTGTGGTGTTAATATTTCACATTCTGGAGTTAAATTAATTAGTTAAATTAAGTATGGTTTTTCCGATTGGGAGGGTTCAAGCTCAGATCTGGTGATTGTTCTTGGCAAGCCAATATGCCAGCTAACGATATGGACGTTGATCCTCAATCATCTGCAGTTGAGGATTCTATGGATGAAATGCAGTCCATTGTATCTACGCCTGCTATATCCACACCTTCTCAGCATTACTCCGGTCTTTCTGAGGCGCAGCAACAGAAGTTCAAGGACTATCTGGATGATCAACTATTGTCAATTACTCGACGCTTCGTTAAACGGGCTGCAGAAAGTGAGGGCTCATACAAAAACTTAGACCCCTTACTTGAAGACTTGAATAAACTTATTGATGTCGTGTGGTATTCAATTTCGGGACAGGACGACAAAGATTTATTTGGTCAGCCCTACTATTTATTACGAATTGCTGATGAGCTAGTGGATTTTATTGCCGGTTTTCAAAACGACTCACGACCCAGGGAAACAATTCAAATATTGAAAAAATTAGACAGCATTTTTGCTAGGATGATTGATCACGATGGTGTCCCCAAATTACGACAAACTGAAGCTGTCAGACTTGATTCTATCGCAGAAAGGACCAGGATTGTAGTCACTAATGCCTTTGAAGGAATACATGACTATGACGAGGAAGTGTCAAAGGTATATGAAGAGGTTCTCGACCGAACAGGTTAATCAACGTTCTACTCATTCCAACGGGTGTCATCCGAATATGTGCAAGCAGATGAGAAATCCAACGGGGTTTAATCATTCTTCAGGTAAACCTAGTTTGCCTTGCAGAGGTCAGAACATTATAATTTCCAAAGAAGCGATCAATTCACGTACGTACTATGGGCATTTCCAGAAAGCAGGAAGAGCTTGACGTACGCGTAATTTGCTTTTGCAAAGGTTATAAGCCTCCCCGAAGCAGACACATTGGGCCTAGGAAACTCCGGATTTATAAATCCTTAATTAATTATATAATTGGAAATAACTTTGCTCGATCCTTTATATGAGATCGATGCGATCGCGACAGCCAACTTTCAAAAAAATGGGTTTCCATAATAATAAACATGATCATGATTAATTGGATGTTTGATAAAACGAGGATAATGGACACAATAAATAAATACGGTTATGGATTTAACTAGGTCGTTGCCGTAAACCAAACAAGTAAAGAAGCTGGTTTCGGTCCAGTCCATTTCCGGCCGAAGGCCCACCTTCTTCGAGAGCAGCGTCAATCATTCTGCGCTTTTCATCCTGAAGAGTAAGGATTCTATCTTCCACAGTATCGGAAACAACCAGTCGATGGACGTGCACAGGTCGCTCTTGTCCAATACGATGGGCTCTATCAATAGCTTGCTCCTCAACGTATGGGTTCCAGAAGGGGTCCATGAGAATTACATGGGAAGCGCATGTAAGAGTCAACCCAACGTTACCGGCCTTCAAACTCACCAACATTAACAATTTCTCGGGGTTGTCGAAAAATTCCAATACTGTTTCATTTCGTTCCGTCGCATTCATCGAACCGTCGTATCGTAAATAATCATAGCCGTCCTTCACCAGTGGGACATTGAGCAGATCCAAAAGACTTGTGAATTGTGAAAAGATAATGATTTTCTCTCCAGGGTAGTCACGTTGAATATCCTTGATCAACTCCATACATTTATTGATCTTGGTCGCACTGATCCAACCATCTGGGAATAGTTTTTCAAGTCCCAGCTGCTGGACAATCAACTTATCATCGTCCCAATCAACATCGGTGCCGAAATTTTTGTCATCCTCATCTTCACTGTCGGAAAAGAACTCGTTGAGGACCTCATTCTTACACAATTCCTTGTTAGCCATTGCCTCTCTGCGAACCTTGATAGCTTCCTGAATCCGTTTTTTTTCTTCATTCAGCTTCTTCTTTTCCTTTCGGCGCATTGATACAATTTCAGAATCGGTCTTCTGTTGATTATGAACCAGATCAAATGTTTCATAGTCAATCAGTTGATCTTCAAAAATTTCAGTTTTGCAAAGAGCACATTTCGCTGAGTTGTTCTTGCCGTCTTCTCCTTCGTCCATCTGTCTTCGACGCGATTGAGCAAAGAAACCAGGCGAACATTCAGCACAAATCACATGCCCACACGTTGTCAATAGAATGCCTTCGGATTCAAAACCATCATAACAAATGGGACACACAAAACTGGTCTCTTCCTTAATTCTTCTAACCACATTGGGATCTAGTCCTCTAGCCGCTTTTAGAGCATTTGGTGATGCCTCCTTTGCCTGCTTTTCTCGTGCCTTTAATTCCGACAACTCAATAAGTTTCGGATGGCAACACGCCTGTCGAAGTCGCAATAGTAACACCAGGATACTGCTATAATTCTTGTTGATAGAATCAGACTTCAGATATTTGTTCATTTGAGTGGCAGTTTTATGTTCCAGCATATCATAATATTCCTTCTCCTCCGGATCAAACACGTTCTGCTTGAATTCGACAATTCTTGGGGGCAGTTGTAAAATTGGTTTGCCGTCAATCTCAGTACTCTTGGTTCGTCGTAGTAATATCACCTGCAACAGCACACGAAGCTTTTGGATTGACTGATCAGAGGTTCCTTTCTTGATACCACTGCCGATATCCTGGGTAAACTTCTTTTCGTCATTGTAAGGCTTGATTCGAAGGAACTTAATCAAACTATACAATTCCTCCACCTTATTTTGCATTGGAGTACCACTTAAACACCATCTATACTCTGACTCCAATGCACAACATGCCTTAGCAGACAAGGTAAGCTTATTTTTGATGAACTGTGCTTCATCAAGTATAACTCTATGCCATTTCCCTTTGAAAAAAGGAGACTGCTTGTATCGGTCCGGCCGATTTCCATTGGTAGAACTCGAAGAATCTGCATTGTCAGCCGATTCAATCCCCAAAGCATAGTGGTCCTTCCACTCTCTGGAAATCAGGCCATATGTGGTGATCACCACATCAAACTGCTTAAATTGTTCCCAAGTCTTGTACATCGTTTTGGACGAACTGTGATGGACGTAGACTTTCATCTGATGGCTATCCTTTAAACGAACCCGAATTTCCCGTTCCCATTGTCGAAGGAGAGCCACTGGCGCAATGATAAGGTTTGTCTTAACATCACTATTATCCTCTGGCGGCCGTGATACCATCAAGGCACTAAAAAAAAGGTTAGTGATAACTCGCTATTTTCTGTGCCACAAAGAGCTTCCAGCCTAGCTGAAGAGTTCTTCGGCATCGTGCAAAAATACTTACAGCATCTGAATCGTTTTACCAAGACCCATATCATCAGCAAGAATACCTCCCTTTCGCGCCTCAGTCTTTTCCTGATTTTGTAGCCACGTCAAACCAACTTTTTGGTGCTCCAACAGGTTGATTTTCAATTGCTCGGGCGTACCAGTTCGATCTTCAGCCGCGACTCCACCATTCCAAGGAATGCTGTCCAAGAGCTCTCTCAGGTCTGTCTCATATGCCTGATTTCTTTCAGTAAGGCTCAGTCCGTCATAATAATCATATTCATCTTCAGAAGAATAGCCGTCGTAGCGTCTACTGTTGTCAAATCTATCCGCCACCTGAATTAAGTCATATCCACTGGAACTGAACCGACTATGCCGAGGTCGTGACTGATGCGATTGGATTGAGCCCATGTGGTGTTGTAGTTGTTGCATTTGTTGTTGCTGCAGCTGTTGACGGCGCTGTTGATGTTGTTGAAACTGCTGCTGCTGCATCTGTAGCTGTCGCTGGTACTGCACCTGCAATTGTTGCTCCTGTTGACGGGCATGCAGTTGGTGTTGCTGTTGCTGTTGCTGCTGTAGGTTATTCCGAGTAGTTCCCCAGAGGACCTGTTCGTTATCATAATAACCCTGACGTAGCCGTTGAAGCATTGTATTATAATCGCGTAGATCTGCAGAATTCGGCGAGAAGAAAATTTCAATTTGGCGTTCAACCTTCCGCAGCTCATGTAGTGTTCCCCGCAACTGCTTGGTGGTGATTTCCATTGACTTTGCCAACGAATGTAGGATCATATTGTTCTCAGAATTAGCCGGTTCTGACCTGGCCTTTTGACTAACCGTTTGTATTCTTAACCTTTGATTTTTCAAAGTTTCCTCAAATCCATTTCTTCTTTTCAGCACGGTCAAATATCTAACAGACATTTCTTTATGCAAAGAAATCGCACTAGATATTTGGTCTTGGGGCAAACTTGGAAGACTATTGCTACCAAACAAGTTCATGATCTGCTTCGTACGGTCAGAATAAGCGTCTCCGGAAACACTGACATCGGCTCGTTGCTCCGTTTTCACTCCCTTCGTTCCTGGCTCTATTTTAGGTCGTTTAACAGGCGCAACTTGTCGACTGTAATTATCATCATCATCCGCGGTAAGGTCAATAATAGTTGAATTTGCAGCTGACTCTCGATTCTTGCCAAATAGCGATGTATAACTTCTCTTTGGAGTAGACATGGACGAGGAGCTTGCTGTGGAGGACGGGTCCAAAGAAGTGCCTGATGCCGGTGGTTTTCTATCCCTTGGTACTACACGCACCTCTGAAATGGACACATCATCTTCATCGCTATCATAATCTCTCTTCGGTTCTGAGTTCGAGGACGAAGGTTCTTGCTTCTTCACCTCAGGGGTTCCGTCAGCGAGCAATGGTCCCCCAGGAGAGGCTGTCCCTGCAAGGTCGCGTAATTTCTCTTCAACATCTATTATTTGCTGCTCAACCTGAGCAGCCTCATTTTTACCATCAGTTTCCTCCATTTTTCTTAACAACTGGCGGCGCGTCTCTACCAAGTTGTTCACGAGGGTCTGCTGGTCGGTCACGTCGTTAATCGTAGTGGCCGTCGCACTCATACCCACAATGGCAGAAATGCTCTCAACACCTCCTAAAGTTCAGACAGAAGAAAAAAAATACAAAAAACGACGTCTGGAAAGATCTATGCTCAGCTCTTTGCCACAATAGAAAAAGAAAAAATTATCTCTCCTCGCAATTGATTAAGTGATATATACTTCCCAAGTGACCATCACCGTTGTGAAAACGCGTCTCGTGCATACATGCTCGTGACCTCACTGGCAGTCACTGCGAGTCACGTGCACTGAGAGTCTGGGCGGTCAGGCCCGAGAAATTTTTCTATTCAACCACTTGGCTAATCTTATAATAATTAAGTCTTCAGTGTAACAAGAGACGTTTAAGGTGTCCTCTTCTAGAAAAGGAAGCAAGAAAGGTTGTTCCGCTTCTCGGTTGGGGCGAAGGACTTCACGCAGATGTCAAACGATTTGAGAGGTTGGATCCACTGAAAAACTTCCAATCGTCAAGGTAGGCCTGTATCTAATGAATTCTTTCTTCCCCTTCCAGAAAAAGAGGCAAATGCGTTGTTCCACTTCGCGGAATGTGTCTTATTTAACCTACAAGAGAGCCAAGGCGGTCAGGGGGTGTGCTCACAGATATGATTGCAGGGCGAGGATGCAGCATCCCCTGTACCAAACGGCTCTGCGAGGCTTCAATGAAAATAAACGCAACCATAATTTCGGGCTAAAAGGGTCCAAGGAGTAGTCGGGGGCGCGTGCCTTTTTTTTTTTTTTCAGCAAAAGCAAAGCATTGCGCTGTTTGTGGTAAGGCATAGTTGACTAAGCTTCGAATCCCTGAACTGTGGTGCTACTACATTGAGAGGATTGCACACATCTATGTTAGTTAGTCTTTTTGGCTTTACAGTCTCTGAATCACAGAGCAAGTTGAAGTTAGTAGAGTAAGTGATTTGTTTATTATAAATTATTAGTTCTTCTTCAGCAACTCGTTCACCTCTTTGAGGGAAGCTTTAAGGTCACTGTCCTCGGGGCTTATCGACAACCCTGCAGTATAAGCGGCCTTTGCTTCGTTGTATTTTCGGACACTTTCCAAACACCTGCCCTTTCTATAATGATTTTTCGCATCCATTGGCTTCAAAAGCACAAGGAGAGCAGCATCGCAGTACGCATCAGGCCAAAGGTTCTGGCTCATGTAGGCATCAGCTCGAGGACCGAGACATTTGCACAATTCTTCAATGGTGTACTGTGTTGCCTCCCAGGGGGGTCTTTTAAGTGACATGTCAATAGCCAGAGAAAAATGTTTGATAGCTTCCTTCAATTTGTCCTGCTTTACTGCAAGTGTACCTGTCTCTTTCAGCTTGTTCACTTGGGTGGTCACCTGTTGCGTGATGTGTTCGGGTGTAGGGGGTACATCGCTGTTCAAGCCAACCATGTATCGATTCAGGGAGTTCAACTGGTCAATCTGAGTACGTAGCTCTTTGGCCTGCTTTTCATTCAAATCCTCAAAATAAGAGTCGTCCACTGAGACCTTTTTGCTTGCAGGGTCGACATTGATAGGCAGCGTCATGATGAGATGTATGAGGTGTTGGTACAGCACCACGCGTGTTATCTGACATGGGCCCGCGTCCCAAAATGGAAACCCCTAACCCACAAAAATAGTAGTGCCCCTATGGTTCCATTACAATGCTCTCTGCGTACGAAATAGAGCCTTACTCAACTGTTGACATGCGTTAGAGTAGTTTCTTAGACTTGGAAAGCAATATGCTACAAGGTTGATTCCTCTGAACCTTGGACAGTCCCACACCTTCTACCCATATCGGATACAGGGATCCACAGTAAACTCGACTGTACGTGGTTTTTCAAGATACATTGTTTGTAAATACATCTTATTTTCTTTCTTAAAGCTAATGACACAAGCACAATTAAATTTTTGGGACACTTCGCGGTAAGCCCTAAATCTCATAAAGCTGCCAGCGTCATGCACGACCGGGCTATATAGCTTTTCCACGAAGCTATAGCTCAATGGTCGAATAATTGACAGTTACTCTACCTATTATCTTGCGGAGAAGATCAGCTACTATTCGCTGAAATCTGAGAAATAAGTCAACTTGGTGATGCGCGTACATAAACTAGTTTAAAATATGCTATGATTCGCAACAGGTAACTCATTCGTGTTCTATTAACTAAGTATTTTCGAAAAAGTATCCAAATAATTCCATGCCGCTAATGCAGCTAGTTTTCATTTGTGAGGGTCATTGGATTTAGCGTTTTATAAGAACGGACCAGGGCCTCACTGGCGGCATAGTATTTTGTCGGTCTTGGTCGAGGTTTGGCGTAATTTGTCAACTTCAAAAAGGTATAAGACCAACTTGGTGTCAAAGTAGTGACTGCTGCAGGAGCCTTTCTGGGCGTCCTGTAGTAAGTTACCGCAGAACTGGGATACATTCTGCTTCGCTTACGTTTCAAGTTTACAGACGTTCCTGGCTGCGATTGCATTGGAGCGACCTTGGTCCTTCCAGTTTGCTTTGTGTAAGTAACAGCAGATCCTACTGCTGCTGAGTTGACAGCTTGATCTTCTGCTTCTGGAGGTTCGCTGTCCCCGCCAGTAGTCGGTTTGTAGGACCCTGTCATGTCTTTGAGTTTGAATCTAGGACTATAATGCAAAAGAATTCCTTTTTCACTTGACTCCGCGGCCATTTGAATATAATACATCCCACTAGCGCCTAATTGTCTTACCACTGACAAATCAACCTTTGTCGATTTTAGAGATGGTGATATTCCTTGAGCCAAAGGGGTGTCGAAGCAGTGGATTGCATCATTAGGTCCGGTGCACAGAAGAAATTTTATAGACGTCAAAGTTTTGACCGTAGGCTCCTTGCCATCATCCTTCCATGATATTTCAATGTTTCCGGTAGCACTGTATGAGTCTTTAAGTTCACCGAATTTCACGTCGGCAAATACGCTACCCAGCACTAAGAATATTAGCAGAAAGTAACTAAGCATTTATTTTGTTGCAGTTAACGAAATCTGAAGAAAAAAAAAATTGATCTAGATGTAACAGAGAAAAGTATCTAGGCAAAAAGTCATTTTGTAAAATGGTAGTGCTGTCGGAAACTTTATTTTTCTAAGCCTCCCGTATTTAACTAGTTAACAAACTTTGTAATTTGAGACTTTCTGTATCCGGATTGTAATTCTTCCCCCATACTGTCTTTGAAAATGTGCATGAAGCTTGTTTTCACTAGATCTAGCTAGCTTTGTTGCGAAGCAAGCTGCTGGCACATATGCAAGTTTGCAACCTTTATAATCCAATTCTCACGGCACGCACCTTCGAAGTAACCAATTTTCTGGTATATATGAGCACATTTTGATACCTTCAGGCCCCGCTTTTGCCAAGAATTCTAATGAGCTCAATTCTCAGCTGGAGTTTCGAACATGCGCACTGTTTATCACACTCGCATACTTTGCCAACAATTTACTACTCACTACGGTCTGTTCTGGACCGATAGAGAAATGTGGTGTAGTATGAATGCCCATTGGAGAGTGATATCACAATTCTGGAACATATTTTGAGGGTCATTGCTGTCAGGGCACGCTCTCATCGGCTTCGTTTTTGACGTAGGGCAATCAGGAGCGGGCCGGTTGAATGGTCAGTGACCCCTCGTATGTCTAGAATGGGCTCTACAATTAGTGGATCAAAAACATATGGAACTACTGTTTTATTCTGACTCCTCGTTACAGGATTCATTAATGTCATACCTCTAGCACAGTAATTCCAAGACTATCTACTACAATTGAAAACAAGGGATCCGTACACATGGCTGTCTCAGGAACAACAACGAGTACCAGGTCTGTGACTCAATCCAGTTTTTGAGAGGACTATGAAATTGCGACATCGAATTTTTAGCAGACATGTGGACAAAGAACTGGTCCGTTGAAATACTTCTTTCTACATACTATCGGCGGTGATCGGCCTATCACCCCTGGAAAACCATTACCCTACCGGCAGGAACAAATTTTGGGTTCGGCGTAAAGCGCGCGCGCGCATCATCAGATTTCACGAATAATTCAACTAAGTCCAAATTTCGCCAGTCTTCCGCCCTCGACACTCAAGTCAAAGACAACCGGAAAATGTTATATCTAAAGTCCATGCTAAATGTCATTGACAACTCTGTAAGTGCTGAGAACAAAATGATGGGGAAGACAGGTTTCTAACCATATAATTTAGGGTGCGATGATGGTTGAGTGCATCAAAGTTCTCAAGAAGGGCCCTACGACCCCAGCTAGAATTGGTGACAAGATTGTTGTCGTTGTTCAAAAGGCCAAACCTGTGCCTCCAAATTTGACAGGTCAAGCGGCTTCCCAACGAGTGCGAAAAGGTGATATCCGGCATGCAGTTGTTGTTCGAACAAAATACCCTACTCGAAGGCCGGACGGGTCGACTATTAGCTTTCAAGACAATGCGTGCGTCTTGCTCCAAAAATCAGGTGAACCAGTAGGCACCAGGGTTTCAGGTCTAGTGGCCAAAGAGCTTAAAGACAAAGGCTTCAACAAGATTGTATCACTCTCGCCTAGAACGTGTTAATTTATTTTTTTGGTTAGAACCTCCTGTACATAGTAAAGTTTCATACATTGTCTAACATATTCTTCCAATATATGTATTTCCCCGGAAAATTGATGTCGTTCTGCTGCCAGTAATCAGAGAGACCAGGTAAATCTGGATCTGTGACAATCAAAAATTTTGAAATAGTTATCGTTTACTCATGTATAAATTCACCTCTTGTTCGCTGCATGCAAGGCCAATTCAGTTTCCAGAACGATATGGTTGCTGCTCGATACTTGTTGCAAATTGCCCCACTAGTTCTCACTGTGGCCACTGCGCCAATCCCTCAGGCCAGGGAGGATGTGGCTTTTGCCGACGTTCAAGAAAGATGTCTGTCAGGAAATTGTGGTTCGGGCGGTACCACGAGTACAGTTTCTTCGGGCGGTTCGAATACCTGTACTAGCGGAAATTGCAATGTATCCACTGGTGGGTCTTCTTCTCCTTCTACTTCTAATCAATCATCCAATACGTCCAGTGACACTACAAAGTCCTCAGGATCTACCTCGGGTGAGTCTTCTGGTGAGCCCAACACTTCTGGATCTACATCGGGAGACACATCCAACACTTCGTCTGATACCTCAAAATCCTCTGGATCTACATCTCCCTCGACTTCATCCAATACCTCTGGACAAAAATCTTCTTCAGGTTCTGGAATTGCAGACACTATTGGCAAAGCTGCAAAAACTGGACTAAATTTGGCTGGTAATATTACTAAAGGTGTCATGGGCGCAATTGGAGGAGGAGGAGGATCCTCGGGCTCCAGTTCAGGTGGCTCTTCCGGAGGATCTTCGGGTGGTGGTGGACTGGGCAGCTTGGCCAAGCTTGGTTCATCAGCCATAAAGGGCTTGACAGGAGGAGGCGGCAGTGGCGGAAGCGGAGGTGGTGGGCTTGGAAGTATAGCAAACCTTGGATCCTCTGCACTGAAGGGTCTTACTGGTGGCGGCGGCGGCGGTGGACTTGGAAGTGCCCTTGGTAACCTTGGCAGCGGCCTAGGAAGTCTAGGTGGACTTGGAGGGCTCGGCGGAATGCGACGTTAATCATTGTCCAAGCATTAACCATCCATGTGATATTATGACCTTTCGTATAGTTTTGACCGAGAGTCGAATTGTTTCGTAATCCCCCTTTTATTATTCAATTGATTCATAATTTCAAAAATTACGCAAGGTCATACGGGGATGAGAAGTTTGAGAGATCGATAGAAGAGCTTTAGCGGTGTATCGTCCGTGCGCCTCTCTTCGGTCGCTTCAAACCAATCCTAAAACCGCTTGAAAATACGGCGTTTCGATTTAATTGTCGCATTTTCAAACCTCTCGGGTTTTTGTCGTGCTATTCAGTAAATTTAGAATATTCGGTATATAATCGCGAGTTGAAATTTTTTGATGTACATGAGAGAATCGCGCTGAAAATAAAGCTTATACCTGCATGTATAACTGGGTTACCGGGATGTTGTGCAACAGATTGACCAGCATGAACTGGGTAGAGCTGCTAGTAGGTTTTGTATTTGCGGTAAGATGAATTGTAGGTTATCAATTACCAACCAATCTGTTATCAAGCTAAGCCTGTCAATCTTCAACCTATTTAAAAAGCATTCTCACGATGCCCAAGTATCTCAATGGACATAGCAGTGCGTATGTAGATGCTTAATATTTAAACGGCCCGTTTGATCGGAGCGCATGAGCTTCTGGATTAGCTTGTAGACGTAGAGCTGGCTAAATCCGGCCCAATAGAATTAGGCTTTAATATAGATATTGTTCTTGCCATATTGCATGCCTATGCAAGTCAGTCCATCGACCAAGTTTCTGTAGCCGACTTTTAGACATGCATGACGTGGAAACCGTTGGCTTGGTGGTCTCACATGAAATTTGCGCTGTTGTGTCCAGTTTTGGTCCTTGCATTTGAATAGATATATAAAGAGTCACCGGAGCAAAGTAGTAATTACTGGAAAGTAAAGATGCAGTTGCGTCGCTTAATTTTTGCATTAGCTATTGGAGCTACAACAAACGCAAGTCCCTTGGACACTGCGAATGAACTGTTGAAACGAGCTTCTTCGGACTCTCAGGAGAATGCGGTGGCCGCCTTGACCGTAATGAACAGTGTTCTTGGAATTGTTATCGAGGCCGGACAACTGACATGGAGTGGGGAAGGAAACGTCAACATTGAAGATTCCACTGAATCTTTCCTTTGCCCACTAACTTATGATTTACAGTCATCGGCCGAGTCCGTCTTGGAGCTTGTTTCATCTACTCAGGTGGATGGTGAGTTAATTGGTAAAATGTATCAATTTTCGAACGAGGGAAATAAGTTCATCGGTTTGGCTGACAGGAGCAAAATGAAATGTGATGTTTTGCCGTCGTTCAAGGATGCTGTTAAAAACATGAGGGAAAAAGTATCCAACGACCACCAAGAAAAGAGAGGCTTCAATGACTATTCCGCCAAAAGAGACGTCGATGCTGGTTCCGAAGACATTACAGTTGACCTTCTTTCCAACAACGCTACTAGTGTTTTGCAAGTTTTAAAGAAGAGCATCACCCAAGCTCAACGAGACGGTTCTGATCAGAGCTTCGTTGAAGGCGAAGTCATTTGTCCAGTTATAGAGAGCATTGTCTCTACTGTTGATGATATTACAAACCTGTTGGATTCGCAAGATGCTACTCAATCAGCATACGCCCTTGTTGAGACTGCAACAAACTTAGTCTATAGCTCTCAGCATGTCAATTGTGCCAACCTGGGAAGGCTCTCCTCTGTTTCGAATGCTTTGAAGAAAAAACTGCAAACATCCCAGAGCTCATCAGCTGATCAGAGCGCACCAGTCGATCAAACTTCACCAGCTGCCCAGGGTTCATCAGCAGTCCAAAGTTCATCAGCCGTCCAGAGTTCGCCAGCTCTCCAGAGTGTCACTTCCGAGGCAGCTGAATCTGCCGTAACTGTTGTGTCGACAGCTCCAGATAACGTAGTTGTGGAGACGGATAGTGTCGTTCCATCTACTACTGCCGTTGTATACGCCAGCAATGCACCTTCGTATGGTTCAGCTGCTGATTCTAATGAGCCTGAGGATGATAACGACAGCTCTACTGGAGAGGAAGATGGCTCTGAAGACAGTGAAGACGCCGGAACTGCAGATGGCAACGCCGTTGATGAGGCTGTCAGTGAAGACGGCGAAGATGACGTGTTTTCGTCGCCAAATTATGGATCTCCCTCTTATGGCTCCTCTAATCCATACCGTAGTTCAGACTACGATCCCGAAGACTATGTCGATAGCATTGTAAAGAGACAGGACAATGACGACGACCAAGACCGGGACCAGGATGATAATAATGATCAGGACTACGATAATGACAACGACCAAGATCGGGATCAAGACGATAACAATGATCAAGACTATGACAACGATGATCAGGATCAAGACAATGACAATGACCAGGATCAGGACAATGACAATGACCAGGATCAGGACAATGACAATGACCAGGACCGGGATCAAGATGATCAGGACAATGACCAGGACGACAACGACCAAGATGATAATGATGATGACGATGACGACTTCAGCAACCAGCCTGGTCAAAACGCGGTTCTTAATGACGCCAACCGCGTGCTCAGTATTCTCCAGAGCATTGCAGGACAAGGCCTTTACAGAAACGGTGTAGACAGAAATGAATTCGCGGACATCATCCTCTGCCCGTTTGCAGGATTAGTCGCCAAAGCAGCTGGGGATACCATGGATCAAGAAGGTAATCCAAGAACTGGCCCAGTCAGTGGACAATTGCGACGATTCTCTGGGCAAGCTACTGGACTGCTCAACCAAGTTCGAAGGGCAAACATTAACTGTGATGGGCTCAGCCAGATTGAAGACACTCGCAATAACATTGATCGAAACCTTGGTATTAACAGAAACCAAAAGCGGTATGGCGGTTTCCATCAAAAAAGACAAGCTGGTGGTGGTAGTTCCGCAACTATTACTGAAGCCTCCAATGCCTTAGAAAGGCTACTGACAGCACTCACTCAAACCTCCAGTCAACCAGGTGGTCCAAATTCAGCAGATACTAGCATGGTTTGCCCAATGATTTCCGACCTTGCTGAATCCTTAAATAAGATTTCCGACTTGGCGGGATCTAATCCGACGGGCGCTGTTCGTGGTGCATTGCAATCTCTTAATGATAGATCCAGAGGAGCGCTCAACAGAGCCACATCTGTTGCCTCTTCCTGTTCGACCCTCAATGAGCTGAGAGACGCGACCAACGATTTGAATGGGAAACTTGGAAATGCAGATGGCTCTGGAGATGACTCTGCTGCTCCAAACTCTCAGACTCAAGCATCACAGGCGGCACCTTCCCAACAAGCTTCGTTTACTCCTGCACAGGCCCAAACTGGTTCAGCGTCTCAAGCCCCAACACAAGCTAGTCAGGCTGGCCAGTCTGCTTCGCAAGTCAAGCCTTCCACAGTCGTTGAGACATCGCCATGCAGACATCAAATGCAATGTGGCAAACCATCGCAAGCTACCGGCGCCGAGTCTGCTGAAGTACAGGCTGGTGAGTCTACCAAAGTAGTCACAACCCCGGTCAGAACGACTACAATTCACAAAGATAATGGACAACCCGACGTAACAATCACCTTCCTGAATACCGTGACACTGCCCCCGATTATACCCAGTAATTTGCCACCGGGTGTCCATGTGGCAGGTCAGGGAGGTCCAGGTCCGGTTTTTGAAACGCGTATTCACACCCGTCAGGTTTAGGGTGCCCGCCTTGACGTAATTATTTTTTGCTGTTCTTTTTTTTTCTTCCTCCTATATTTCTCTTACTCTATTTGGAACCTTCTTTTGAGCTAAAAATGCTTTGGCTGCTTTTTGTTATTGTTCAAGTACATGGAATAAATATCTTCTTTTCTTCTTACTACTTTCTCGTAAATGATACTTGGAAGATACTCAGTCATGTGAGCTAGAAGGCACGGCTTCTCTTGCAATGGATTTTGTGTACGCCAGCTGGTTTACCATGAGGCTTCGATGTTTCATAAAATTATAGAGGATCTTAGCTTTGCTTTCCAGATTGACGTAATTTGTTTCGCGGACGTAAATAATAACGAATGCCGAGCCTGCAAGTTTGCAGAAAAATGGCCCCTGTCTATAATAGCAACTAGACATAGGCCCCCGCTACGGAATGTGAGGTAAAATTTTACTTTTTTCCGTGGGATGGCGTAACCAGTCTATCATGCCGTTAATGGAAATTGAAACCCCCTTTCTAAAAATGGCACCGCCGCGGAGGAGTGAGACTGAATTTGAGATATGTCGCCCTTAGCGCGTGGGATGCTTGAACTTTGATCTATTGAATCCACAGTAACTAGATCGTGTATGCATTTCACATGCAGGGTGCTATGCAATGACCTATCTGATTGATCTAGAATATTAGTGACAAAGCACTTAGGTTGTATCACTGTGAGAAAACTACTGTTCCCTTTGAGTCTGCACTGGTGCCAAAATCAAGTATAGTCGGCTCAGTTCTGTGCGATCACGAGCGTACGTAGGCTATGTGGGGCAATATAAGCTGAAAGCATTCCAGTTCTAATTTGAGACCTTAAAACCTTGTGAGGGTAGGACGCTTTTATGTTACTGTTGCAATCGATGTGTAAGACAGAGAAAATAGCAAAATCTTTTCCTTTTCTATTCAGTTTGATTTTAATTTGGGCGTCATAGGTATTGAAAGCCTGTATATAATTTTTATTTCTACATTGGCCTATAAATAAAGTAAAACAATTAGTTGAACTGTGACGCTCATCTTGAATATAAATATACCTCCAGTCTCCAGCTGATGATTCCACAAACAAAAATGGTGAAATCACTCAATATTGCTGCCGTTACCTCTTTGACGCTTGCGTATCTTGCTTCTGCTGCTCCTGTAGAAAATGCCGTTGAAGACAGTCAAAGTCACGCATTGGCTGAAACTGATGATCAGCTGCCTGGTGATAGTCAACCTGCATTCTACAAGGCTAGTCCAGCCCTGAAAAACAGCAAGGTCGAAGCAGACGATTCGGACCCAAATGAATCCTTCGATGAAATTGGTGCTGTTGAGGCCCACAGAAAGCGGGACGGTGATGCTGGTCCCGGTGTTATTCTGGATCCAATTCATCCTGAATATCAAGAGGAGGGGTCTAGATATGGAAAAAGAGATAACAAAGACCCCCCTGATGTTACTGTCTTGGACGCGGCCTTTTCTGTAGATCCTGTTGGACCACCTCTTCCTCAAGGTGACATTGATCCAGCCTTTTCAAAACCCGTCCAACCTCGAGATGAAAAAAGGGAAAACAAAGATTCAAATGTTGTTTATTTGGACACTCAACCTGCTAACCCAGCCGGCTTGCCTGATGGAAAGGATATCGATCCTGGGTTCTACAAGCCTGTAAAGCCTAAGGAAGATGAAAATCAGGATCCGTCAAATGTAATCGACCTAGATCCACAACCCGTTGACCCAAACCTTGGAGATGATGTTGATCCCGGTTTTCAAAAGCCTCCTCAAGGGGATATTGATCCAGGATTCTCTAAACCTGTGCAAACCAGCGTCCCCAAGCAACCTCGAGCTGAGAAACGGGACAGCGACGATTCAAACGTTATCGATTTGGATCCACAACCTGTTGATCCCTCTGACCTGCAACATGGTGAAGACATCGATCCCGGATTCTACAAGCCTGTAAAACCTAGCAACCCTAAGGATGACAATGCCTCAAATGTGGTCGACCTGGATCCACAACCTGTTGACCCAAACCTTGGAGGTGATGTTGATCCCGGTTTCCAAAAGCCTCCTCAAAGAGATATTGATCCAGGATTCTCTAAACCTGTGCAAACCAACGTTCCCAAGCAACCTCGGGCTGAGAAACGGGACAGCGACGATTCAAACGTTATCGATTTGGATCCACAACCTGTTGATCCCTCTGACCTGCAACATGGTGAAGACATCGATCCCGGATTCTACAAGCCTGTAAAACCTAGCAACCCTAAGGATGACCATGCCTCAAACGTGATCGACTTGGATCCACAACCCGTTGTGTCTTCTCTTCCAACAGGAGATAGCATTGACCCCGGCTTCCACAGGCCTCCTCAAGGCGATATCGACCCCGGATTTTCAAAGCCTGTTCAATCCACCGTCCCTAAACAACCTCGCTCTGAAAAGCGGGACAATCAAGATTCAAACGTAATCGAGCTGGACCCAAATCCTGTTGACCCATCTCCTCCACAGCAGGCAGATGAAGTTGACCCAGGTTTTGCCAGACCGTCACATGATGAGTCTGTCGACCCTGGCTTCTACCAGCCGTCGCTAGGAACTGTCCCGAAACAACCTCGAGATGAACAGCATGAAAAGAGACAGGATTCCCCATCAATGCTCCAACCAGAAGGTCCCCTTTCAACTGTCGGCGACAACATCAGCCCAAACAACAGAGACGCCACCGGCTGGGCAGACGATGTCCCACATGCGTACTATGTCCGTCCACAAGACAACCCATACGCAGCACAGTACAACCCACGACGCCCTGCATCCCCATACTAACTTAAACTCTCAAGTTTTCTTGCGCATGCTCCTACTATGAACACACTTACTTGAAATATACAGACTCACTCCTTTAATTAATTAATTAATTATACTATTAACATCAATTTCATCCCACTTAGCAACATATCGTATAAGAGTATTCTTCTTTTACAGAAAAGAAGCAAAAGCGTTAGTTCTGCTTCGCAAAAGACCAAACTATGCAGTAGCCAACCCAAAATAATATCACTTATTTTACAGAATCTGTTTTCACCAAAACTCGGCGAAGCCGACACCCGGGAATCTGGGGCGTGCCCCCAGAAAAGCCCCTAACTGGCTAGTGTTTTACGAGCTCATTATATATACTAGGTTACCTACATTTCCTATAGGAGTATTCTTCTTTCCTAGAAGAGAAGCAAAAGCGTTGGTTCTACTTCGTAGACGACTAGCTAGATCCGACACAACTAGCAAGAAAATAGCCATGGCCAACCAAGTAAATATCACCTATCTTGTAGAACCCATTTTCACCCAAAACTCGGCGAAGCCGACCCCGGGGTCTGGGGCGTGCCCCCAGAAAGCCCCTAACTAGCATTTTACGAGATCATTATATTAGGTTAGTCTACATTGGGACTCTATAGGTACAATAAATAAGTATTATTTTTACTCCACGCCTCTAAAGATGTTACCGCAGGAGAGGCACACGTAGAAGAGGACCATGGTAGTTTCAGATCGTCGTTGCTGACTCTGGAAGAAGACGCATTCCTTATCGTGGCAGCTGGGGCATTCTCGGTCGGACCTAGGCAAGGTTGGGTCGGATCCAATGTCCTGGACCACGCCTGCGGTCTCGCCAATGGCGGACTGCAGTTCATTTCGGTATGTCTTTGCATTTTCCGCCTCCTCCACATAGTCGCAGTTTCGGCAGGAGTACAGAAGCCGTTGGTTCGTTCGGTCCTCCTTCGGATACAACATGTTGTTACTACAGAAGCCCGTTAATACAAACACTCATATCGAACAGCGCGTCGCCCGTTTCATACCATTCTAGACAGAACCGAAAGGAAGCCATGGTGATATATGATGATTTCTGTCCTTTGGCCCTGCTGTTGTGAAGCGTAGCTGTTTTCGGTTTGGGACTATTCGCCTCATGCGCGCAACGTTGTGACGCTTATGCGGGCCGGATGGGTTTTTCACATACACAACAATTTTTCAAATATTACCTCGACTAACACATCGGCAATGTCTTTACTACGTCTGTCTGCCCGCTCTTCACGGGCCCTGCTGAGGTAACTACACTCTCTCACATCTGCCATCTGTGCTCCACTAACCCCGTCTTTTAGAACCACTGCACGACGTGCAACCGTTGGCGGCATTCGCATGAACTCGACTAGTGCCCCGGCCGAAGAGCCAGTCGACCCAAAGATCTCGTCGATTGTGGACGAAATCGCCAAATTGAACCTTTTGGAGACCTCTAAACTCGTCAAGGAGCTCAAGACTCGTCTAGACATTCCTGATATTTCCATCCCAGCCGCTGGTGCCGCTGCTCCAGCTGCCCCAGCTGCAGCCCCCGCCGAAGAAGAGGCCCCAGAACCAGTTCAAGAGAAGACTATCTTCACCATCAAACTCGAGTCCATCGACGCCAAATCCAAGCCAAAGATCATCAAGGAAGTCAAGAACCTGCTGGGCCTGAGTTTGGTCGACTCGAAGAAACTCGTCGAATCCGCCCCTAAGACCCTCAAGGAAAACGTCACCAAGGAAGACGCCGAGAAAATCAAAAAGACTATTGAAGACGTCGGCGGTAAGGTCGCTTTGGAGTAATCCCATCCCAATCCATCCCTCCCCCTCCAACCCTTTGTAAATATTAAGTCAAATATACACTTCCTTACTAAATGCTCTCTTCGGGTTTTTCTGGGGGCATGCCCCCAGGCCCCCTGGGTCGGCTTCGCCGAGTGTTGGGTAAAGCCAGGATTCACAAAGTGGCCACAATAATCAGCTTTTTTTCTGGGGGCACGCCCCCAGGCCCCCCTGGGTCGGCTTCACCGAGTTTTGAGTAAAAAAACAAGATTCATGAAACGAGATAATCGCTTTCACTTTATCGAATTTTTCTGGGGGGCATGCCCCAGACTCCTAGGTCGGCTTCGCCGAGTTTTGGGCAAAAATCAGGGTTCATAAAGCGGGTCAACCCCTTTTCACGTCATCTCGCCAAAGATAAAGTAATAATAGGTGCCTTGTTGTTTTTGTAGCGTTTCAAACTTGTTCTAGCCTTTTGAGAATGTTCTTTTCTCAAGTAAAGACAGGAGATTGTACTTGAATCTATCTGGATGTTGTTAGACTATTTATACTTAAAGTATATACTCTATCACTCTAAGCTGTTGTTTCTAGATGCACGTTCCCAGAGCCGCAAAAGAAACATATTTTCGAGTTTACTGGGGGAATATAGACTCCCAGAATCTGCGTCGCTGAGTTTTGGGTAAAAACAGAGTTCACAAAGCGGTTCAATCGCTTTTCCCGTTTTCTGGTCGAAGATAAAGTAATAGTGGGTGAGTTAATGTTCTTTGCAGAGTTCAAACTTGTTATAACCTTTGGGAAGGTTCTTTTCTGAAGCAATGATCTACACTAGGAGATTTATACTTGACCCTGAATGTTGTCAGATTATTCATACTTGAAGTATGTCTTGTATAAAGTCACAGGTTAACTCTAGTCTTCTGCGAAGCAGAACAAACGCTTTTGCTTCTTTTCTGGAAAAGAAAAATCGCTATACCCGAATAAACTTCTGCGAAGCAGAACAAACGCTTTTGCTTCTTTTCTGGAAAAGAGGAAACCATAGCCCGAATAAACTTCTGCGAAGCAGAACAAACGCTTTTGCTTCTTTTCTGGAAAAGAAGAAAACCATTAGCCCGAATAAACTTCTGCGAAGCAGAACAAACGCTTTTTTTCTTCTTGGAAAAGAAACCGTTTTCTGCCGAATGTCGAGATTAAGTCTATTAGAGCATTATTAGGAGGGGTATTATTATCGTCTAGGGTTTAGGAACCGTTTTGTTGAGGGTGCTGGTGAATAGGAGTTTGACCGTGATATGGGACTACTGCCAATGAAGCCCATTTCGGACCTGATGCTTGCTGATCGCGCGACGCTTGGGTGTATGCTAGGGCTGGTGTTGGACAGACCTGTCGGTGGCGTCTCGTACAGCGGCGAACGCGAATATCGCAGTGATGATCGTGCGATTGATGGTGGCGGTGGCGGTGGCGGTGCATAATTGTTTGTTTCTGTCAACTGGAGGATGTAGTCTGAGAGGGAGAGACAGACCTTGTCTATTGGCTCGGTGTTCTTGAACTCGGTGTGGTTGTAGAGATACATGGTGTCTGTGACCACGCGCTCCAGCAACACCATCATGATATCGTTCTCACGCGTCCGCTTCGCCCGGTCCAGCACCTCGAGGAGATGCCGTTCGGCCGGAGTCTGCCGTGATAAGGACGGAGACGTCAGCTTGTGGGGCTTGCTCGGGATTGGCGACGACATTGGTTCCTGTGCGTCGAACAGTCCGCTGTGCGGCGTGCTACTTTGTTCGTGAACCAAGTCGTCATGCTGCTGTCTCTGTGTAGCAGCGCTATGTTTCGTGGGTGTCGTTTCCGGATCGTTGTGAAGGGGATTATTGTTCGAGGAGAGGTTGTTGCTGTCGTCGTTGTTGTTGTTGGTCTTGAGACGCTCGATACGCTGGCGAACGGAGTTGAGCTCGTCCCACATTGCGTTTGACGAGGTGGAGAGGCGAGACGAAGGGAGAGACGAGTGTCTCCTGGCTCCAGCAGAGAGCGCCCGACGATGGCCCACGACGGGCTTGTCGGGCTGTGTGTTGATGAGAGCAGGGTCAACCGCGCCGTTGATCCCGTAGTCGTCGATAAAGTCGTGCTCGTCGAAGTGTGGCTTGTGGACCAGGCTCCGCGGCCTGCTGCTCCGCCGATAGCTGCTCCGTCGCGGCACCGGCGATATGGGCTGTGGCTGCTGCTTGGTCCCCTCGTCGTCGTCAGAAAACATCGTGTCGCTCGAGTTGTCGTACATGTTGAGAATGCTGTCGGCGGGATCATCGAGGTAGTACGGCGTGCTCATAGTGTCAGGTCCGTCCGTTGGAATGAAGGATCATGTGCGTCGTGCGTGATGCGTGCGTTGCCCCTTCAACGAGTAAGTGAACGAACCAATTACCTTATATAGACAAAATAGAGCCCGAAAACCAAAAAGGACAAATTCTATTGCAAAGCTTATTTTCTGCCCAATAACCCATGCCGCTCCCGTTCTGGCGTTACTCCACCAGCCACCCGATTTTATGTCTGCATTTCTCCCACCACGCCCTTCCCTTACCCCTAGCTACCCCTGTATTCGCACGCATTAGGAACCTGTCACGCCGATCACCGTTGACCCCCCGTAAACCTTCGATCAAGTCGCCCCAGCCCCCTGTCGCTGAACCCAGAATGGTTTCTGGGGGCACGCCCCAGATCCCCTGGGCTCGCTTCGCTCGAAGTTATGGGTAGTGTTTTATTCGTTGAAAGCCTCTGGTACCCTGCAGTTACTAACTCAGAAGTAGCTTCTGGGGGCATGCCCCCAGACCCCCAGGGCTCGCTTCGCTCGAGGTTATGGGTAGTGTTTTATTCTTTCTATTCGTTGAAGCCTCGCAGAGCCACGGGGGTACAGGGGGCTGGCCCCCTGCAAACCTAACCCAGGTGTAGTTTTCTGGGGGCATGCCCCCAGACCCCCTGGGCTCGCTTCGCTCGAGGCTATGGGTAGTGACCTGTTCTTCTATTCGTTGAAGCCACTGGGGTGCAGGGGGCTGGCCCCCTGCAAATCCTAACCCAGATATGAATTAGCTTCTGGAGCATGCCCCAGACCTCCTGAGCTCGCTTCGCTCGAGGTTATGTGTAGTGTTCTATTCTTTCTATTCGTTGAAGCCTCGCAGAGCCACGGACGGGGGTGCAGGGGGCTGACCCCTGCAAACCTAACCCAGGTGTAGTTTTCTGGGGGCATGCCCCCAGACCCCCTGGGCTCGCTTCGCTCGAGGCTATGGGTAGTGACCTGTTCTTAGATTCGTTGAAGCCACTGGGGTGCAGGGGGCTGGCCTCCTGCAAATCCTAACCCAGATATGAATTAGCTTCTGGGGCGTGCCCCAGACCTCCTGGGCTCGCTTCGCTCGAGGTTATGTGTAGTGTTCTTTCTATTCGTTGAAGCCTCGCAGAGCCACGGGGTGCAGGGGGCTGGCCCCCTGCAAACTTAAGTGTAGACGTTCACCCCCGGCAAGGTCGAAATGCAAATATGAACTAAATTGTCCTCTGTGGATGGAACAACGGGTTTTTTCTTTCTTTTTGGGTAAAGAACATAATTATTAATTGGAATCTGCGAGTAGACTTATTTCCGGTATTTGCAGAAGTTTGTAGGACCCCCTTGTGTCTGCACAACTCTCTTCACACAGGTCCCTTTGTTGATTGTAAAGACCGAATTTGAAGTTGTAACTATTATTACATTAAGAGTTACGTTTCTGGGATGCGAAAATCTCGATTCGGTTGGTGAACCAGCCACAATAAGGAGATGTACCAAATAAGGTTTATAATTATACAAGAATTGGCCGATCTAACTCAAGCCTTTGATAGGATACTCCTGTAAAAAGACTTTATGTCCGTAGTTTTGTCATTCGGCAACGTTGAACCTGAATTTTTCTTTTTTAAAAAAGAACCGAAAACATTAGCCCTGAGGGGCTTCAAGATGTCTAATTGAATGAATGACGACGATACTTGGAAATAGTACTCGATTGGTACTTAGTTGAACCGGTAGTAATGTGCGTTCCTTCGGAGGAGGGCCATATAATGGTGCCGATTGTATATGTAGAGCCATACTGATGGATACCCTAGTTTGTATATGTGAGGCGTTAAACCCTTAATCAAACCTTCGTAGTTTTTTTAACCTCAAGTCGTAGTACATAAAAGTTCTTCTGAACCTTACAGTAAATTGTGTTTTCAATCAATCTAGCTGTAGCTCTTTTGTAACGCGCTTCTGATCCCAGAATGTTCTGTCTACTTCCAATGAACTAACTACTTCAGCTTTATGTATAGCAGATACGTGATATCGAATTAACAACGTGGGTGCATCTAAAGTTAGCTGTGGTCGATACAGTGCAGGCCTTTTTTTGGTTTACGATCACTGATTCTTTTGTTTAATTTATTTTTTCTTTTTTGTTTTTTTTTTTTTCAGAAAATGAAACAGTAGCCATGCCACCTAACAGAATACTGTCTAATCTTCTGCAAATCCAACCCAGAGGCCCTGGGCTCTGCGAACTTCATCGAGATGAAACAGCATTGAGGTGTTCCCCAGAAACATACTCGTTATTCGATCTTCAACTTTATGAATCAAGTAGTTCAATAATAACCTACAAAAGCCTAATTCCCGGAACTTAAATTAACTATAATTCATGCTATTAACCAAACAACGAATTAGCCAATTGACCCGGTAGTATTCTTTTCTTTCGAGAGTATAAGGCAAATAAAGCAGTTCTGGTTCGTAAAAGCCAACAATTGGCCATTTAACATTTAATCAGCTTATAATTGGCCCAACCTTCGGCTAAGCCGACCCTGGGGTCTGGGGGCGTCTCCCCTGCAAAACCACTCGAGCTCTAATAACTAATCCTAGCGGTTCGTCAATACTTTAATTAAAAAGGCTTCAACGAATAGAAAGAACAGAACACTACCCATAGCCTCGAGCGAAGCGAGCCCCGGGGGTCTGGGGCGTGCCCCCAGAAACCATTTGTGGGTTAGGGTGTGCAGGGGGCGTGCTGAGATTTACGCTGTTCTGGGAACGAAGTATGAAATTTTGGGAGCGACAGGATGAGCGTTAATCAGGTTAATAGATCATGTCGACGAAGATAGCCCGACAGATAAACCGGCTGAATGCGATTGCAAATGGCCCAGGCGCCATTAGACTCCCAGCCACTGTGAATAGTCTACATGTCGCATATCGTCTAAAACATTCGTCATATGATGACGGTGCTAAAAGGTTCTCCAAAAGCACCCTTCCACAAGTTCAGTTCCACAACCCGCATGTCTCCATCTCGGTCGAAAAGTATGAAACCAGCGATAGAACACCTGAGCTCACAGTGAAATTCCAGGATGGGACGCAACAAGTGTTGGATGTTAAGAAAAAGACCGCTCAAGACATTCTAACCAACCTCATGCAAACTACAAACTCTGAGCCAGTCCCAGAAGCCGAAATCCCAATCATCCGTTTGGCTGAATTCTAATGACCCTCCTCTGTATATATCTATTTCAAACTACTAATCAATGTGTCATAACTTGTCCAACACTTCCCACGACTGTTTTTCTGGGGCACGCCCCAGACCCCCTGGGTCCTTCGCGGAGCTTGGGGTCAATTCTACTTTCAACGACTCGAAGCTTGCAAGGCTAAAGTTAGATTCTTTAAAAATGTCCTCAACGAGTCGAAACTCCGGAGAGCTAATATTTTTGGTTGTATTATAGCTTGACTAGTACTTACACTTACCTTCTAGGGCCCCTAGACCCCCGTGTACACTTCGCGAAAATTGGCCTCAATTCTACTTTCAACGACTCGAGGTGCTGAAAGTTAGATTCTTTTAAAAATACCCTCAACGAGTCAGAGCTCCGGAGGCCGAATTTTTTGGTTCTTCTATAACTTGACTAGTACTGACACTTTACATTCTGGGACTCCCGGGTTCGCTTCGCGGAAATTGGCACCAATTCTGCATTCAACGAGTCGAATTCCACAAGACTGAATTTGAAGACCTTTAAATTACCTTCAACGAGCCGGAGCCCGCAGGGTTAATAATTTTGGTTCTTGTTAAAAAGAACAATTCTGAAACCCATAAAAAGCTGACGATGAAACCCTTCTGGGTTAGGATTGCAGGGGCCAGACTCCTGCACCACTATGACTCTGCGAGGCTTCATCGAACAGTAAGAATAGAACACTACCCATAGTATCGAGCGAAGCAAGCCCTGGGGGTCTGGGGGCGTGTTCCCAGAAACTACTTCAGGTTCAGGATTTGCAGGTGGCCAGCCCCCAGAAAACACTAGACCATTACTTATGAGTAAGGACAAAACATTTTGAGCGTTGTGGGTTGGATTGTTCCCGTTTCTGTGTCTCTCGTAGTTAATAATGTTAGTATTTGAATTAGTAAGGGCGTAAGTTTCGTTCGGTGGTAGAGTCGTTATCGTGTGGCGGTGAAGAGCTGCGTTTCGGGGAGTTGCTTCGTTGTCGTTTGGTCGACCTGCTGCCGCGTCTTTTTGGAGATCTGCTTCGGGACCTGGAACGGGAATTGGGTACATATGAATCGTAGTCAACATATGCAGGTGGCTTTCCCCCGGAGTTTCTGCGCCCTCTCCTCTTACCTAGGTCGAAGGCTTGTCGCAACCGCTCGTTTTCTTTTTCCTTATATGCAGTCAGCTCCTGGATTTGATGCGGTTTCAGACCTTTTGCAGCACCTTTATCGCCACCATCCTTATTCTTCTTTGATTCCGCAGTTAGCTTGTCTCGCAGTTTTTGCACTTCCTCATCAATTTGCTCTTCAGACAGCTTCCCCTCCTCTTCCAATTCGTCGCGCAGCTCGAAGCACTGGGCCTCGATCTTCCGTTTCTGCTCGTGCTCTAACAAATCTTTATCCACCCGTCGATCAGACACATTTGTCCTGGAAAACTCCTCTTTACTCCGCAAGGCCTCAAGCTCATTCTGCCTCCGCCGCTCATACATACCAGCCCTATTAGCCGCATTTGCAGTGGTATTCTTCTGAATGTACCCACTGGTACCACTCCCTCGTGGCGTCGGCAGTCCAATCCCATTATACGACATGCTGATAGTTTATCAAACCTCCGTTCTCACCTCCCGTCCCCAACTTCACTACCTCCATGATACATTTTACACGCTGTGTAAATTTCAGTCCACCGCCGTTGCCTACCATCCAGCTAGCACTTTGAAGCCTGGACTTTTTATTGAGATATTATGGTTCTTTTTTAAGAAAGGCTAATCGTAATGTATAAATAGTTTTGATTAGGTTCTTTCTGAATGTGTCGGTGCAAAGAGGCAGTATAGCCACGGATTCAGTCGAATGAGGCCCTCATCTGTCTACGTGTTGGCTCTATATAAAAATGACAACCTTAAGCTTGTACCATAAAACGAAATTTTTTTATAAATATATTCCGTAGGTATTGTAGCCGATCCGGCTACTAATATAGTTTTAGTTTATACTTATCTAAAAAACTGAGAGCCAACCTTTATTCTCGGCTTAGCTCCTTGAGTCTAGCACCACTAAATTATGGATTAATATCTTGCCGTTCTTTTACTAACAGCAAGCTGCTGCTCAATTTGTGGCATTCTTATAAGTGACACTAAACAACTATAGCCAATCACCCACGAAGATATGGAGAAGGTCTTTATTCTTCAAAGCTATTCCAACTGAATGAGGCCCCGATAACGCTTGATCCATTTCTGAACAACTCCGGAATCTAGGTGAATCCCTACAGTGCTAATGTTTTAGGTTCTTTTATTTAATGAACAGAACCGCCTCGACGAGTTGAAGCCCCGCAGGGCTAATGTTTTTGGTTCTTTTTTTAAAAAGAACAGTACTGACAAGTCTAGTTGTAGACCTGCAAGGCGAGGAATTTTAGGAGTTGTTAAGGAGGTGTTTAGGGAAAGAATTTGGTATTAGCGAATTCTATCGGTGGTCGTTAGTGAATAAATAATCTAAGGGCCATTAAAAAAGGAGTGTTGGAGGGCCTGTGTGGCAGTGTATCTTCTTCTGTAGTCCAAGGTGAGGAGGTGGGCCAGGAGGTCTATCGCTTTGCGGTGCTCGGTCGTTATGGGGGTCGTCTCTTCATATTGGGCTCCGTTCCAGGTGGATGTACATGCTCTGATAACTTTTTCGAATGACAACGGCTTATCGTGGATGGAAGGTATGTTGGTTTCATACACGGCGCCATGAAGGAAGGACACCCTTTGCAAGTTTCGTCGTCCAAAGATGACCCCGAGCTCTACCAACGCCTCAGGATCATCTGACGACTCGAAGAACGGGAAACGTTTTGAGAGGAAGCATAGCAGAACCACACCTGCCGCCCAAATGTCTAGTTTGGTAGTCTGGCTGCCGCATTTGAGCAGAACCTCCGGGGCACGAAACCCCCGAGTGCCCGCTCGATTGGCACGTCGACTAGGGCGCTGATCATCCTTTTTATATCCGTACTGTGACACAATGTCGTATCTTCCCTCAATGCCGCCCTTCTCACACACGCAGCCGTACCTGGCCTCCTTCTCTGCCAGGCCAAAGTCCACGAGCACCCCGCGGCTCCGCGCTGTGTCGAACAGAAAGTTGGCCGGCTTGATGTCGCGGTGGATGATCTTGCGCTTGTGTATAAACTCCAGACCCTGCAGCAGCTGCTGCATGTATATGCGCACGTCGTTCAGCTTGAAGCGTCTCATGTGGTGCTGAAAGTCGTGATGCGGCAGCAGGGGCATCACCGCCACCACCTGGTCCCGGTCCCGGAACGCAGTGATCAGCGGGACGACTCTACTCGACCCTCGCAGCTCGTGCAACAGCTTCAGCTCGTTGATGATCCGGTTCGGCGACGAGGTGACGTAGATGCGCTTCAGAGCTACATACTTGGGCTTGCTGGGGTCTGTGTCGTAGTCTTCTGGCATGCACTCCCGCAGCCACGAGTTGTCGTATTTGTCAAAGCTCTTGTCAACCGCCTTGTAGACGGACGAAAAGGTCCCCGACCCAATCTTATCCACAAGCTCGAATTGCTCCGTGAGTCCCTGAAACGCGTGCTTAAACTCTTCCATCTCGTCCTCAACCGTGGTCTCCGGCGTACTCTCCCGCGCTCGCTGTCGCTCCTCCTCTTGCGCCTTCTCTTTACCCTTCTGCGCGTCTACATCGTCCTCCGCCATTTTCCCTCATGCGAAACTCTAGTTGTCGGTGATCTGCCCACAGATCGAACAAAAAAGATTTAGCTTACTAGCCGTTCTCAACGCAACCACCCACACACGCACAACGCGACGCGTTCAACCACCTCCGTTGCCATAGCAACACGAAGAGCTACGGGGGTGCAGGGGGCTGGTCTGATATAATTAACTCAGTGGTGGTTTTCTGGGGGCAAGCCCCCAGACCCCCTGTGCTCGCTTCGCTCGAAGTTATGGGTAATGTTCAATTGCTTCTATTCGTTGAGGTGGAAGCCTCGCAGAGCCAGGGGTGGAATGACGCCCTGCAAATCCTAACCCAGTGGTGCCTAAAACCCTACTCCAGTATCCAACCGGAGGATTCATTAAATTAACTACTAATTCAATTGGTTTCTTGGGGGTACGCACATCTGTGCTGAGGCCGCTTCACGGGTTTTGAGTATTCTGAACGCTATCAGCCTAACTTATTGGATGCACCCCCAAACCCCCAGGATCGGCTTCGCTGAGTTCGGGTATGTATACAGCTGTTTTTTTGATACGCCTTTGCATCCTCTATGTCGAAAGTAGTGATTTGTTAAGCCAATTATGCTTCTAGAATAAGTCTTTTCTTGGGGACATACTCCCAGATCCCAAGGTCGACCTCGAGCTTTGGGTCCTCGCTTGTCTTCCACGAAGCGGAACAACGCTTTTTGCTTCTTTTTCTGGAAAAAGAAGACAGCCTTACCCGCTAGGTTAAATAGGAAATGGTTCAGTAATTTCTTCGGGAGACACCCCCAGACCCTCAGAGTCGGCTCGAGCTTTGGGTCCTCGCTTGTCTTCCGCGAAGCGGAACAACGCTTTTTGCTTTTCTGGAAAAAGAAGAAAGCTTTGCCCGTTAGGTTAAATAAGAATGGTTTCGTATAGCATAGCTAACACATTGATTTGATCTTTGAATTCGTAGGTCAGCCATTTTCTTGGTGATACCCAGCTTTGCCGAGTTCTTAGCCCACAATTGCTTTCCACGAAGTGGAACAACGCTTTTTGCTTCTTTTTCTGGAAAAATAAGAGAATAGGCCATTAAGTTAACACTGAGTGGATGGTGGGGTTGGAGGGGAGGGTTTTTGCCAGGGGGTGTGGTTGCCGGGGCAACGGGTGCGAAGTCCCAAGTTCTTTAGTAGTGATAGGTGAACGTGTCAAAAGTGGATTAACTAGTTACAGCACCGAGCTATTCATTCAGATGAGACTTTTTAACGCGGTTTCCTTGGTTCTGGGCCTGTTGCCTGCCGCGTTGGCCTTCCCTTTGACTGTGATTGTGGCCGCGAATGATGTTGAATGTTTCTACGGCGAGGCCTATCAGCCGGGTGTGAAGATTGGCTTTTCGTACGCGGTGCAATCTGGTGGTCAATTTGACATTGACTTTAAGGTCAAGGCGCCAAATGGCGAGATCCTCTACGACCAACCAAAGGAGTCACAGGGCGAATACACATTCGCTGCCCGAACCGCAGGCGAATACCAATTCTGCTTCTCTAACGACATGTCCACCTTCTCTGACAAGGTCGTCGAGTTTGATCTCAGCATTGACTCAGAAATCAAGGCAACCCTGCCTCCATCCGTCGGCTCGGGCGACACTGACATTGTGGAACGTGCCATCTCTTCCATCGAAGAACGCACCTCTAACATGATCCGATCCCTCCAATACTACAAGACTAGAAACAACAGAAACGAGTCCACAGTCAAGAGCACCGAAAACAGAATCTTCTGGTTCAGCGTCTTCGAGGTCCTCCTCATGGTCGGAATGGGCATCCTCCACGTCACTATCGTCCAGCTCTTCTTCACCGGCTCTAGAAAACAACTCGTCTAAAACCCATCCCTCCTCCTTGTAACTTATTCAATAATATCACTCTCTTACCACAACCTACCCCTATCTCTCAAACTACTGCGAACCCACTACTAAGTAAACACGTCGGCCCCGAATTCTTTTCCAGAAAAAGAAAAGCGCGAGCTCTGCGACGCTACTACTCATCGACTTGCACTTCTTCTTTTCCAGAAAAGAAGCAAAAGCGTTAGTTCTGCGAGGTTCTCACTATCGTCGAACTAGAACTCTTCACTTCCAGAAAGAAGCAAAAGCGTTAGTTCTGCAAAGCACCTAGGATTCTTTCTAGAAACGATACAAAGACATTGGTTCTCACTATCTTTCTAAACTTAGAGAAACACTTTCTGTTAACGCCCTTTGACCCAAAACTCGGCGAAGCCGACCTTGGGGGTCTGGGGGCGTGCCCCCAGAAAAAACTTAGACGACACGGGGTACACCCTCTTAAGTCTGTTAAGGCCCTTTGACCCAAAGCTCGGCGAAGCCGACCCTGGGGTTCTGGGTACGTGCCCCCAGAAAAAAACTGGACGAAGCGGGGGTCTGGAAGAGTGCCCCTAGTAAGGATGATTAGTTTTGTAGGGAGTCGTTTGAAGGTTATATAAATATACCAAGAATAATATTAAAGTACATTGATTAGGCGGACCAATATTTATAGGATTGGGGTATGTCGACGCTGATTGGTTTGATGTCTTCTTTTCCGTCAGGAAGGTTGTCGTTTGGACCCTTATCTATTCCGAGTTTAGTACCGTCGCGGACGAATCTGCCGGCCTCGTCGAGGATGGTTCGCATGCGTTCGCCGTTGCCCTGTCGGACGTCTTCAATTGCCTTTTCTAGCATGTTGTCAACGGTTCTAACTTTGCGGTGGAGTGCCAGACGGGAGAGGAAGACCTCCTCGCGCTCGCGTTCCAGTTCTCGTCTCTCAATTTCTAGGTTTCGCTCTATCTGGTTGAACTTGGTGAGCTTGAGGTCGATCTTCTTGAGTTGTTGGGACACCAGGTTGGTGTATTGAGAGTACATTTCTCGTTCCGAGTCGGTCGCCAATACGTGCGCTCGAGCGGCGATTGATCCCAACGCCACTTTAGCCGCCTGCTGTGTGGCGGTGCTGGACTCATTTTCGTTTCCTTCCTCCTCGTTGCCCTGTTCCTGTCGTTCTTCCTCAATCTTTTTCATTTGCTCGACGCTGCGACCGGCGGCGGCTGCAGCGACGCGCGCGTCCACCATGCTGGCAAGGAAGGACACGGTGCTCATCACGGGGTTGTCTGCCTGTGCAAACGGTATGTTCGAGGCATTGTATTTCAGCGGACCCAGGTCCGCCTTGTTTTCAAGGAACTTGTCTTCGGCTGACAGCGACAGGAAGCGCAGAATGCATTCTTGTTGTGTCCGGTCGTTGCCCACGTGACTGGCGACTGCACTCCAGTCTCCAGGCGTCTTCTCAATTGCCTCCAAAAGATCCAGCGTCTCCTTCTTGCTCCAGTCGGAGAAGTCGAAGGTCTTCTGGGCCTCTTCTTTGTTCTCGCCCTCGTTCTGTTGCTGTGGCTCTTCTTTCTGGCTCTTATCGACGCCGTTGGTCTGCGGAGTCGCGTTGGAGGGCTCTTCGCTGTTGTTGTTATTGTTGGAGGAGAGCTGGGGAGGTTGAATTGCAGCAGGATCGCTGGTGCCCTTGTAGATTTGGAATGGGAAGAGCCCGCGGGGGGTGTCTAGCGTGGCCTTCCAGTGGCCGGTGAATGGCGGGCCGACTGCAACGGGTCGTGCCTCTGCCTCTACCTGGTAGTTGATGAGGCCCCACTTCTCGAGGAACCCGTGGATGCGCATGATGGCGCACACGTCGCCGGTGAGGTTCCGCCGACATGCAGTCACGGTGAGATACTCTGTGGGGTTAAGACGATACGTGTTGATCATGAAATCGCGGTATCGACGATATGTCTGCGGTGTCTTTGATTTGTTCTTTTTGTTGAAAAACTCGGGCAGAGACTTCTGCTCAATCGCGTTGATCCGGTCCATCGAGAACCACGACGCGTACGACGGAAGAATGACCGCATGTGTCTGCGGCATCCGCGGAGTCTCAGACACCCGTCGCTTCTTGAATCGCTTCATAGGCCCAATGTCCTCGTCTGCGTCTGCGTCTCCGTCCAAAACGTCCGCATCCTCCATTAGTTGGTCATCAACACCTGCTCCATCCTCCCCCCGCGTCGGCTTTGTCTCCTGCTCTTTGCTCTCCCCCTGCTCTTGCTCCTGCTCCTCCTCTTCCTGTTTCATATCCTCGGGCTCTGTCTCCTTCTCTGTCTTTTCCTCCTCGGCTTTTGGCCCCTCCTCCTGTTCCTCCTGCTGCTGCTCCTGTTCATCTTCCTGCGGTTGCTGTGATTCCTCCTTCTCCGCGACTTCAGACGCAGCATTGGCCGTCGCTGGCTCCTCGTCCTTAACTGGCCCTTGTTCCTCTACCTGCTCTTCCTGCTGTTGTTGTTCATTATCATCGTTATTAGGCTTGTCCTCGGCGGAGGGTTCTGCATCAGCCATCTCAGAATCGGCTTGCTTCTCAGCCTGCTGCTCGCTCATGACCGACTCCCCCGTGTTTTCGGTCTCCATCCTGTCGGGCGACGCGTCATCTTTCTTCACCACCTCAGCCTCTTCTTTTGTACTGTCCACCGGGTGGTCCTCAACGGCACCCAGTTGAACATCTGACTGTTCTAGCTGCATCTGAGGCTGCTCCTGCGCCTTCTGCTCGTCCTCAGCGCCACGCGAAGCCTCCAAATGGTCCTGACTATCCATTCTGCTCTCGTATAGTCGAGATCGGTTTTTTTGGTGTCAAGTGGGAATGTCCCGCCCCCTCAACCCACCTAAACTCCCAACGGACCGACGTTAATAAACACCCCCCAGACCCCCTTAGTTCCTAACCCAGATTAAACTGG
>JAJMDO010000119.1:8419-42485 GCA_030573635.1 Blastobotrys ciferrii
TTTTTTTTTTTTTTTTTTTTTTTTTTTTTTTTTTTTTTTTTCACTGACTGATAGTAAGCCTATTTTACTTGGTGGACCCTTAAGCGGCTACGCTAAAGCGGCTGAAACGGAAGTGAAACAGGCGGCGACTATCCCAACTAACAGCCGCTCAACGTACAATGGATGAATTTCTCTTCACGTGAAGAGCATTAGTACGTAGAATACAAAAATGAACGCATCCGCTATAATAAAACCGCTGCGTTTTTTTCCACACAATGTTCCATGACAAAGCGACAATCCGTCAGCAAAGTCTCCTCTCTTGAGTTTTCCAGTTCGGAACTCCGCAATTTAGTCCCAGTAAGACGGGGATAGCTCTACTCCGTCTTTGAAGCAGCTAAGCCCGGATCTCCGATCCTCTCACTATTCAGCTTTTTGACCTCATCAACTGGTTTCATTAGTTGCTTTAATGGAGACCGGAAGGCCACCCTCCGGCCGAACTCTCCTCATTTCAATGGACTTCTTATCCCAAGTCTACCGTGGATGTACATGGGTGCGATGGATAATCCGTCTTTTGAATTTAAACTTGTAGTTTGATTTATGTCAACTAGTAGCAGGTATAACAAATAGCTATGGAGCCGAGCCAGACTCGAATGACAAAGACATGTCGAGAGGCCGACAGGCCCCGCCCTTGAGCGCTAGCTATTTACAAACGATCAGTCACCCAGTTAGCTAGCGGTCGCGCAAAGCAAGGGTCTGAACCACCCCGGTAAAAACCCCCAGTCAAGCTTGACGGCGAGCATCCGAACGTGCAATCTTAAAATGGCTACCTCTTTTCTTTGCCTGTCATGTATCACGTTTTATCCGCCATTGTGGCATAACGCTTGATCATGATATAACAATCTGCTGTTTTAGGCGGGTCACCTTTTGATTGGCCTAATTCCGGAAACAAAATTGCGTATATGTGTCCTTCATCAAACAGAAGGATCATTTGGCTCTTCGAATTAAATTAAGTATTCTGTCAACGATTGAATTCGCGATCGAAGCGTATACGTACGTATAGTCGACAATTTATACATGTATGTATATATATATATATACTATAGCTAGCTAGCTCGCGCAATCGTAATTATAAAATCGATCGCGATATATATATATGTACATGCATGCATGCATATGTACATATGTACGTATACATATGCATATATATATATATATCAAGCGATATCGATATATATCAATTAATATAATATTAATCGCACTATATAACCATACGCATGCGCTAATTGACACACACCGAGTTCATATGCATGGAGCCGCACCCTGGCGGTCACCTACCGGGGTCAACCTGTTGGGAGGGGAGATCCGCCACTTTTCAACGCTCATGAAGATAGCAATTTGATAAGCACAAGGACGATGGCGAATGGAGCTGCGACGGTTACGACGCGCAAGAAGGACGCGGCACGGGTGTTGTCGCGTTCGAAAGCGTGTAAGAGTTGTGCGACCATGAAGCGTCGGTGCGACATGCTGTACCCTTCCTGTTCTCGCTGCGCGAAGCGTGGCGTTCCCTGCGTCTACTCAGGGACCACCTCCAACCCCATGGCCCTCTACATGAACCAAGTGATGCAACAACAACAACAGCAGACACAGCCCCAGGAGACAGTCAAGGCGCCGGCTTCCGATCCAGTCCCGGGAACATCAACGAGCTCCAGCTCGAGCACGGACTCCAGCCCGTCGACGATGCTGATGATGCGGACGGGAACGCCGATGTTTGTCGACAACAACGATGACCCGCTGGCCGAGGTCGAGGCGCTGGTCAACTCCGCAACCGGGTTTGAAATCTCTGACGATTACGCCCCAAACATAAACTTCGCCACGTTTCCCCAACAACCATCCGGAAATCTCTACTCAGTGCTACACAACCTCACCTCGTCGACAGCTCTCTCCACCCGTCACTCGCTGCATTCTGCCAGACCCGACTATGGCCTCATCAACGCCTCCTTCCGCCACTTCCGCGTAATCGGTGCCGCTGCCGGTGTAGAAGATCATCGAGCACCCTCGTGTGGGGCTTCGTCGTCTTCGTCGAAGCTTGCGCAGGGCAAAGGGCATGGCCCCCAAAAAGAGAACGAGAGAGAGTATTGGATACAACAGGCGCTATTGCTGGAAGCCGGGACCCCTCCGGAGGCCCCCGGCGTGGACGAGCTGATGAACGCCGAGCCGCGCAGAATGACCGAAATAGAGGTCGACTTCTACATCTCCCGCATGCGGCAGTATCCGCGGATGTTTGTCCGCACCCTCAGCACGCCGTTTATACACCACCTCCAGTATGGAAGCGGCTGCGAACTCCCCAAGCCCCTGCGGCTCGCGTACACACTTTGTTCGCTCGGCGAGGTCAAAAACAAATCCAACGAGCACGTGACCCACAAGGAATACGAGGACATTGTCGATGCACTGCTGCAGTTCAACTACAAGGGGTCCATAGATGACACGCTTGCCCTCGCTCAGGCCCTGACCCTGGCGCAAATCGTGCGGCTCTTTGGGACTTCGTTACGGCAATCGACGGCCGCAGAGCGACACCTGCCGCTGCTACTGCATCTGATGGACGACTTGGTGGACCACCATCTGATGTACGCTGATGATGCCGACGCGACGTGGCGCGGCTGGGTGTTTCACCAATGCATATGTCGGACGGTGGCGCTGGCATACTTCACCATTTGTCTCTACCACTCAGTGCGCCAATACGATCACGTGAAGCTGTTAGCGGACCTTCCCATGGGCATGCCCTACGCTATGTGGGCCGCCAGGAATGAGAGTGAATGGCTCAAGGCCCGCGGGCAATACAGCGAGTACTGCACCACCTTCCTCTCTGCAAAAGGGCTCATCGAACGCGTCTCCGACTATACAAACATGTGCCTCGAATCTCTCATCCTGTGCTCAGTCCACGACGGTCTGGAATATGTCCAACAAAAGCTCAATCTTAGTCTCGCTGATCACCCCGAGTACGTAAAATACTCCTCCTAACCCCTATTTATAATTAATCTAACTCAACTCACCTACTTTATTCTTTCTAGGCCAATGCTCCCCCTACGAATCTTGTAATGAAATCGCTTTTTTTTTTGGGGGGGGGCACGCCCCCAAACCCCCAGGGTCGGCTTCGCCCAGTTATGAGCAATGACACTGCGAACTCGAAGTGCGCCAAATCAATCAATCTAGTAGCAGGCAGTTGGAAGCAACCCAGGCTACGTCACAGTAGGCTGATTCCGGGTCTGACTGAGTCGCTAAAGCGGAGATGATGAGTGGAAGCAAAGAGACAAACAAGTGCAAAGGCACATGAAATGGAAAGAACAATAAGAAATAAATTTATATATTGGATCAAGAGTCTGGTATGATCTTCGTGACTTATTCCGGGTCTCCGAGTGGGTGCGCCTAGCGACTCTATAATAAACTGATTAAATGAAAAATGAGTAATGATCCATCGGTGAAGCAGAAGAACGCCTTCGTTAATCTTAAGGTGCTCGGCTTCGCTGAGTTATGAGTAGAGTGGCATTTTTCTGTGAAGCAGAACAACCTTTCCATCAATATAAAGGAGCTTGTCTGGGGACAAGCCCCAAAACCCCTCAGGGTCGGCGTTGCCGACTTATAAGTAGTTAGAATCTTGGAGACCACGGGTTTCTTCCGGTTTTCGCGGCTAGACTTACCCCATTTGGGAGAAGAATATATGTTGAGATAGATATACAGCTGTAGTTTGAGCTTTCGTACACAGACGCCCAAGGCTGCATGGCATAGCGTATAGGTATAATTGATTCGATCAACGGTACTAATTTCGATCATTGTAGTAGTAAAGTTGATACACGGTGAGTTAGACCAATTCTTCACCGTAGACACGTCTTTCTAATCCTTTAATTCGCGGTAGGATTGTATGTAAAAATTGAAGTATTATTCTACTAAGTAGATCATAAACTAGCAGTCTTCCAAGAAATGCAGATACCATTAGATGTCTTCCAGGGTTCAGAACTGGCCCGTGCTACCCAAAACAATTAAAGTGGCCAATTATTAGTCCAAACCGTTTCTATATATCTCACTAATTTGTACCGAACCCTCCGCGAAGCTCACCCGAAGGCCAGGATCTTGCCCCCAGGCAAACCATCGATCAACATCAATTATAGCCTGTGCGGCTCAAAAAGACCAAAGACCAAAGACGAATAATGATGCTAATCTAAACAGCTGAAAACGAATGATTGCGAATATAGTATTTTTTTTTGCTACCAACCCTCAACGAAGCGGACCCAGGGGTGTGGTGCCCCAGCAAAACCATGGCGCTTTGGGTTAATTGGCTAGTTTGGTGATGAACGTGCGGCTTTTGAACAAGACAAACGATCGATTAGCGTAGTTATGCCTGAACTGGGGGAGGTGAGTGACAGATGAGGATGGGACCGAGGGGAGCGCTAACTGGGGTAGATTGCGCATATTACGTCGGTATTGAGGCGGTTTCTTGTTGGGAAGACGGTTAAAAGTGTCGAAGCGGGGGTTGATGACAAGTTGTTTGTTTCCCCGTTAACGAATGTACTGTTTAAGGAGACTCTGGAGGGACTGAAGGTAGTTGAAGCGAACAGACATGGAAAGTATTTCTGGATTAGGTTCCATGATTCCCCCAAGGTGGCGTTGTTTCATTTTGGCATGACTGGGTGGATTAAGGTGCGGAACATTGAAACGCATTTCATAGCAATGGAGAATGGCGGGGACAAGAAGATTGCGGAGATCTTCAAGAACGAGGAGGACAAGAAGAAGCAGGCGGAGAACTCTTTCACGGAGAACCCGGATATGGAGTGGCCGCCAAAGTTTCACAAGTTCATTTTGAAGACTGATGACGATATGGAGTTTGCGTTTACTGACCCCCGTAGATTAGGCCGCATTCGCGTGTTGGACGCTTCTACCGATGAGGAGCTTATGAACCAGGAGCCGTTGAAACGCCAGGGAATCGACTTTTCCGACCCAAAGAACCGCTGGGATTATGAGACCTTTTCCAAAGAAATATCGCGCCGAAAACTCCCTGTCAAGTCCCTTCTCATGAAACAGGAGGTCTTTGCCGGCGTCGGGAATTGGGTTGCGTAAGTTTACCTACCATCTGGTGATTTTTGCATATGCTAATCCGTGTCTCTAGCGACGAAATCCTCTATCAAGCCCGGATCCAGTAAGTAGACGCTTTGTTCTGATTCGATGAAGACTAGTTTGTTCGCAACTCTCGGCAGAGCTGTCCCTGTGAAACAATCGCATTGATGGTCTTCTACTTTCCAGAGAAGCTGCAAAAGGAGTTAGTTTTGCTTCGCAGAAGACTGGACTACGCCTCAACGCTGGAGAAGCCAACATTCGGGGATCTGGGGGTTTACCCCAAGAAAGTTTTGCCTCGCAGAAGACTAGTTCGCACCCGAACCTGGGGGTTTGGGGGCTTGCCCCAAGAAAACAATGGCCCTGAAGACAATCTTTTTTTCTAGAAAAAGAAGTAAAAAGCGTTAGTTCTGCTTCGCAGACGACTAGTCTACGCCTGAACCTCGGTCAAGCCGACTCTAGGGTTTGGGGTTTGCCCCTAAAAATGCAATCACCCGAACTGAAAGTCGTGGACAGGGGGGAGTCGTGACATGACCAGAGGGTTTGTATGGGTGATATATTCGGCTAACGTGAGAGTAGTCCTGAGCAGATGACGAATGATCTTCCTGAGGATATGATGAGGACGTTTCACGACAAGGTTGTAGAGATCTGTGAGTTTGTGGTGAAAGTTGAAGGGAATACGGCGGCGTTCCCGGAGGACTTCTTGATGTTGTATCGATGGGGCAAGGGTAGAAAGGATCAGGTTAAGACTCCCCAGGGGTATGTTGTCAAGCATTTGGAAGTTGGTGGACGGACCAGCAGCTACATACCTGAGTTGCAGAAGAAGGCCGGTAGTGGCGCTGAAAAGCGGAAGACAGATAGCAATTCGGAAAGTTCGAAGAGGCAGAAGGTCAAGTCTGAATCTGAGGAGGAAGAGTCTGAAGAGAAGTCAAGACCTACCGCAACTACAAGATCAGGAAGAACATCTAGGAAGCCAAAGAATTGATGTATTCGAATGAACAAATATTAAATTCTTGGAGCATGCACTCAAATTCGGGGTCGGCCTCGCCGAAGTTTAATTTGATGACGTAAAGTGATTGAGGGGGCCCTTATATTTAACTATTCTTTCGGTGCTCTCTATACGCAATCTATATTACCCACTGCAATTGCAACGGAAAATCTTCCAGAACGGACTGTTTTTCGATTATGCTTTTAAAAATCAGAACCAACGATTTTTGCTTCTTTGTCTGAGAAGGAGAAGAAAACTAGACAACAAACACTGCTTCTGGTAACTTATAGGATGAATTCAACAAAATCTGGACCAGGTTTTTTGATGACGGAATTAGAAGATATCAGGCCCCCACGGAAGGATTCGAGCCAGACTGCGTCCGGATTGAGCCTTTGCAGAGATTCTTTGACTCGGTTCACATGAGGATGCTGGCTAACGATGTATGGCATCATGCAACGGAGAATGTCGTTGAATAAAAATCGGGGAATTGGGGTGAATTCAAGGACTTGGGATAGACACTCACAAACGGCAATCAGAATGCGTTGTTCAGAAGAGAGTTCTGGCTGTCGGCGTTTACTATCTGGAAGCAGGGATTTGATTGTTGGCCAAAGATCTTGGACGCGGCGACTGATGAAATCTTTGGCGTAGAGAGAGATTTCACCAATGGTTTTCAATGTGGCTTCAACGATAAAGGTGTCAGAGTCTCTTAATCGTGACACCAAGATGGGCCAGTAGTTGTTGATGGAGGGTAGAAACTTTTCGTTGTTTGATGCCATAATTGGGATGGAAAACCTGATAAGATTGATAAGATTGAGTTTAAGACGTGCGGAGTCGTGGGTTAGATATCGGTCGGCGTACCCAACGATACGTTCCACCACGAGATAAGAGTCTTGAGGTACTGGCGATGGCCATTTTTTAGCCTTTTCTTCTTCTCCAGTATCCATTGGTGATCCTGGTTGGTCTGCTTCTGGATTCTCGAGAAGAGATTCATCATCCGAATCTGGTTGTTCTTGTCCAAATGGTCGATTACCATGGGCACCCTTTTCAAGCTCAATCTTTTGCTCTTCCTCAAATTTTGGGTCTAGTACCGGCTTGGTGTTTAGCTCATCAATAAGTTCCTGCACACTGCTCATTGGTGTCCATTTTTGGGATCCTTGAGATTGGATGTTTTGTATTTCGTTGTTGGTTTGGTATTGAATGAGGAGTTGGTTTGAATATCCCTTGAACGTTTCCTCAACTAAGGTTCGAAAAACTTGGAAGATACCTTCTGTAAGCTGAGAATAACCGTGATAATTGTCCAGAATAACAAACATTGTGGCAACAAGATCGTCAAGATAGGGTCCAATAGCTGAACCTACAAGAGATATCAGAGTAGTCAATATTGCTGGTGTTTGCGGTGAAATGTCCAACGTGTTCAACTTGAGTGAAATACCATCAACCAAATAATCAGCATTATCGATCAACAGCGAACGAACGTTCGAATACCCCAAACTTTGAGTGATTTGGACAACCGCATCCTGCGCGTGACGTCGGACAAAATAATTGGGCGAGCCCAAGAAATGCACAATTGAATAAATATTGTCGACCAGCTCAAATTGAAACTCGGTGGCAAGATATCTGGCAACAGTAGACAGACCCTCCAGTGATACACCAATCAATGCATTATTAATACTGTCAAAATCCACTGATTTTTCGATAGAACTGTTTGAGTCCAGCAACTCATGACATGCCGATAATATGTCAATGGCCACGTCTGTCAGTTCACCGGAGACTTCCTGTCGTGGAATGTTGCTATCTGACTCTACCAACCAATCAGACATTTCGCCGTCTTCTTCGTTCTCAGCTGTGGACGACAAAGCCTTGTTGACTGCACCTTTGAACAATGTAACGGTTGACCATAGAGATGTAAACTTTGCCTGCTTTTCATCCGACTGAATAGCATCATCCAGAAACATTTCGATTAACTTGTTGCTTGAAGATGGGAACCCGCCCACATAGCTCAACAACTTACAAAGAGTCCTTTGAGTTGGCACGGAAATGTTACTCACCACTCCCAATCCATCAAAAGTACAAGGTCTGTTGATTTGCGGAGTGGATTCAACGAGAGACTGCGTGGGATCAAAGTTATTCAAACTACCTGCTTGAGAGGATGACTTGTTGGCGTCCAAATTGATAGCATTTTGAAGAGTTGAAACAAATACTTCCCTCAAGCTTGCAGTTCTGCCACTTTCCACTTCCTCCAAAAGGTCAATCCCCGTCTGTATGGCGTTTAAAATCATAACAGGCTGCTTTTCATCATGAGATGAGAAGATTCGTGGAAGTGAATTAATCCAATCATATACACGATCCCTTAAAACTGTCTGTAAGTTTTCAGAAGCAAGAACAAATGATAAGTAAGATCGTGCCTTCTTGCGCTGATCAAAATCAGCTGAACCGAAAAACACCAGGGTGTCCATACAGAAATCCACACAGACATCTAATGACCTTTCACAATTATTCAAGATTGAAAAGCACATCTCAGAAAACGCCAATTGGACCTCTTTCCTTGAATGGTTTCGTGTGGCAGAAAGCGTATTAAGTGCAATCTTTACCTGCGACTTTGAGGCTTCAAGCCAAGACTTGGTTCGATTCTTATTCTTGTCTGACACGTTGTCACCATCAAACAGCTCTGAATCTTTAAAAACTGTAACCAGCACCTCTTTTAACAAGTTCAACCCTTGGGTTATCACCTTGTAATTACACCTGGGGCAAAATCTACCAGTGATGAGTCCCGTGATAGTTGATACAGTTGCAGGAAGAACCAAAGAAAGTATGTCACCATCATCCAAAATGCGATAAATACTCGCTAACGCTTCAATTGCCGCCAGCTGTAAATCTACAGCTCCGCCAGTTGAATATCTTAAACAACTAACCAACACCGAAATATTATGTGCCGTGATTGGGAAAGTCTCCGAAAACTGCATGCTACGAGAATTCAGGGCAGCCACATATAAAGCGACCAAAGCTCTACATCCAGCTGTCTTTGTCTCATTGGAAATTTCAAAAAATTCCTTCCTCGGTTCGTTCACATTAGGGTCAGCTGGAGGTCCGCTCATCAGATAAACCACAATCGACATGTGCTCCTTCGTCCCCTTCAAACTCATCAAAGCCTGCCAGCAGTTCTCGTACAAAAACTCCAATATTTGCAGCACCAGCTCAGTTGCCCTGTCACCAAGGTGTTCCTTACGCAGCAAGTGCGATATAGGAAAAAAGATAAAGTTTCCAATATTTCCATCACTTGAAATCGCTGTCGACTTCAGTTGATTAACCAAATTTTCTAATGACACCACCAACTGCCTAGACTGAGGATCAAAATGATCCGAACCCGCTAGTGCATGTTCTGAAACAGCAACACACGCAGATTTGATCTATATATATAGCATTAGCATCAGCTCACAAAGCCAAATCTTTCCCTGGGGCTAGCTTAAGACCCGGTAACTCGCTTTTCGAAGTAATAATTGGCATTATTTCCAATTCAAAGTTAAGCAGACTCCCCCCCCCCCCTCCACCCAATTGTGGTTTGCGAGAACACACGCAAACAACGTCTGTCTAATGGGTGATCGCATTGACGTAATTTGCTATTATAGCGAATTTGAACCAAACCCACAGACCACAGTTGTCAAGCCCGACAGCTCGCAATTGCATGGGCAATTGACCACCACATACAACAGTTAAAATATCCAAACCTGTTTCGCAGACCTCCGGGATCAGGGGACTAGACCAAAGCCCCAGAAAGAGACCAACCCCTTATGTTCAAGCACAGTGGAACTTCAAAACAATTAAATCAGAAGCCTTGAACACCGCAATTGGCGAGCCAATTGGTCGGACGTAAGAAGAATAGGGCATATAGGCGCCACTTTGGTGAGCTGTGGACGGAAAACAAGTACCCTTTGGAGGTAATGAGGGAATGACCTGAGCAATTGAACGTACTTACGGTATCAAAAGCCTGAACGTGCTTATCGCCATCTCCGTCGTCAGAGTCCATATATACTCTCGGCCCTTGCCATGGGTGATGTAGGGTATCGGTTAATCACCCAGCTGGGAGGGACTTCCTTATTGGGAATTAGGGTTTTGTGTGATTTTTCGGGCTGGGAGTGAATATCTGAGAACACCACTCACTTTTTTCGTGCGTATGCTTTATAAATTGGGACTGAAAAATTCAACACCTTGTTTTTTTGTTACTTGTACCACATACGTTTTACCTCGGCTTTATAAGTAAGTTACTACAGTGGTAGTAACTGGTATCGGTCTCTCTGCGTTGCCATATGTTGCGATAGGAGCCTTTGAGTTTGTTAACGAGCTCAGACTGCTATCGAAATTTATTGGTAAAGTGCTTTGATACACCGATATCATGGAAGTTGGCTGTTAGAATCCCTCTTGGGGACACTCTAATAGTAAATGAAGATGATATTCGTAGAGACGATCTGATACCAGTTGGTCCTTGTTTTCTCGTTTACTAACGCTTTTCAGAAATGACTAGATCCTCTGTTCTCGCTGACGCCCTCAAGACTATCACCAACGCCGAGAAGGCTGGTAAGAGACAAGTCTTGATTAGACCATCTTCCAAGGTCATCATCAAGTTCTTGGAAGTCATCCAGAAGCACGGTAAGTGAAAATTTGCAACAAAAATCACAGCATTCGAGCTGATAACTGGATGGAGTGTCAGTAAACAGTCTCTCTCTGTCTTTTAAGTGCTCGATAGAACAACAAGGGAATGCTTCTTACACGACCATCATGCATATTTACGTGTTGGTCGTTTACTTTCCCGTTACATTCAAATTCAGTTGCGTTTGAGAGGAAAGAATAACTTGCTAACTCATGATTTTAGGTTACATTGGTGACTTCGAGTACGTTGACGACCACAGATCTGGTAAGATCGTTGTTGAGCTTAACGGTAGACTCAACAAGGTTGGTGTCATCTCTCCACGGTTCAACATCCGTATTGACGACATTGAGAAGTGGGTCACCAACTTGCTGCCATCTAGACAGTTTGGTTACATCATCTTGACCACCTCCGCTGGTATCATGGACCACGAGGAGGCCAGAAGAAAGCACGTTGCTGGTAAGATCCTTGGTTTCGTCTACTAAAAGCCTTGTATAATACAACAACAAAAATACACGCTCTAAAATCTAATTGCTGTAATGATGTTAACGATATTTAATTTAATGGGATTCCACCTCACTTTATTTACTACAGTTTGACTTTCACAGAGTATTTAACAATAGAGAGGCTCGATATCCTTAAGTTAAGTATACCCAACGAGGGATCCCCTACATTGCAATAGTGAAGTGACGGTTCTAATCGGATAATTATTGTCTGTAGATCAAAGAGACGTAAATAGCTCGTGATCCGGGCTTCGGCTCGTTGGCTACAGAACTAAAGCTTAAGAGAGGGTCATGCGCACAATTGTCTATTGTCAACTTTGGAAATACGGTTCGTAGGAATCACCCACCGGTGGCTATACTGATAGAATGAGCAAGTTCTGTGCAGCTCTAAAACCTGAACAGTAATAGCCTAGTTAGGGTGCAATATATAATTATAAGACGTTCAAAACAAACTATAAAACCGATTTGGCTTCTGTTTGTGGAAGGCGTCCCCATGAAGCCTACGTCGCCGGTTCTGTACTATTCTAATATGACAAATCACATTACCTCAGAGTATCTTACTACTCGTTGACATTCGAGCTTTGTTGTAAAAGGCCTTAGAAATAAACTAGAAAACCGGAAACCGGCCATGGCGGTAATGCGAGGAGCGACAGAGCAGGGGTGGTATAGCGAGAGACCAGGTAGTTGAGGTGTTAGATTATTTACAAAGATGCAGTTAATATACATAGATGGCTAATCATTTGTTAAACGAGCCTGCTTGGTACGAGTTCATGTAATATTGCGGGCTAGTTGAAAAGGAGCCACATTTGTCAGCCAGGAGATCGGCAGAAGTTTCTCTGATTATGGCTTCGATATTTCTTTCGGTTTGAACCCATTGAAGTACATTATCTTCTTTTGAGGGATCCGCAGATTTGACAGAGTCTCTAGCTCCGTAAGCGTCGATTCTCGGATCGACCTGAGTGAGGGACTTTACGTCGTCGGGATTCCTGTCGAGTTTGATGTCTTTTAGACGTTCCTGCGCCATGTTTTCACAGAAGTTGAGCAGCGTGTCCCGTTTGTACCATTCTGGGAAGAGCTCGTTAGCCACATGTTGGGCACATGAGCCTGTTCGTGGCAAAGTATTGTATAAATTGTCATCAGAGTGCCTTCTGGAATATCGCAGGAATGCTCTGATAGCGTCAGACGAGTAGCATTGCGAGTCGACTAACAATTCTTTGACCTGTGGATCGTTTGCCATGTCTATTCTCTAGTTACTATATAGTAGGGCAAAGCTGAAGAGTATGTACCGGCCATCGGCCCGACACCGACTTTTTAGGGCACACTAGGACTTGGTGGGGTCGGACTTCGTTCGTAACGACATCCGCTTTCACTCATGTGTTTGTGCGAATTACAGCCCCAACATGCGATCTTTTTTAGTTAAGGGCAGGAAATGGCCTTCTCTCAAGAGGGAGAACTCTCTCGAGAACACTAGACAGAAGCTTACTTCCAAACCGTCAACTGAAACGGCTGATCTAGGGAAGGATGTTGGGAAGCCGTTCGCTAGTCATTCTGAGGACATTAAGCCTTTGTCACCGCTTGAAAGCCTCCCATTTGAAATATTTGAGAGGGTCCTCTACTATCTTTTTGCTGATAGAAGGAACCCAAAGGACTTGTTTATCACCTTGTTTGCGCTGTCTCAGGTCTCTAGAGCCATACAGGAAGCTTTACCAAACTCCACTTTATATGACACTGTTGTTCTGTTCAACAAGAAACAAGCCCTGCGTTTCTACAAGACAATATCGAAGTCCAAAAACAGGCATAATGCGGAATACGTGCATACTGTGTGCTTCGTCCAGCCCAAGTTGGACACTGGGGCCGGTATCGAACTTGACAATACAGGCTATTCGTTCACAGGGTCATCTTCTAACACCAACGAGAAATCATGGCCTGACCTGATATTAGACATTATAAGCAGCCTTCCTCACGTGACGGACGTCATCTTTGATGAAGCAGGCCCAAGATTCACGTTCCCTTCATCTGTCGAAAGTTCTCGAGCATACCAGCAGCTCAATAATCGACAGCACCCAATTTCTGTATATTTTGCGCCAGAAAGTGGTTGGCATAGGAATTTGAAACCAAACACACTGTGGCCGTTGGGCAGAATTGGTCGATTGCATCTATCCAGTATTATCATAGATGACCAATCTCTAGCAAAAGGGACTGAAAGGGCCAACCCACCCTTGAAGGGATGCTGCTCTTCAGTAAAAGAACTGCAACTGTCAGGCTGTTGGATTCGTGCCGACCCAAACCTGATGATAAAATATTTCTCCAATGTTGAATCACTTATTTTGGACAACCTCCGTGATGAAGGCGAGATTCTTTGGATTCACTGCTTTTCCAGGCTGCGATCCCTAACTCTAAAATTGGTTGGTAGGATAAATAACAGGAAACCACGGAATGAAGTTCTTTACCCTCGAGGTCTCATTCCGAAGCCAACCTATACTAAAGACTACAGTACAATTGGTGTACGCGATTCAATCGAGTTACAAAATATTGGTAAAATACTTCGCAATATCATTGCCCCGCTGAAGCTCCTTGATACCGTCGCAATCTCCATCCCAAGCATCTGTCTCGTCCCCTGTGATCGTCCTGGTTTCAACTCACAAATAGACCTTTACCGTCATCTAGACACAGTCACCCACCTCAAGAACCTCACGCTGATTGTAGCGTGTTTGCCAGGCTCTGAACTTGAACTTCCGATGAACGACCTTCAGTGGGAACAAAACCTCCCTGAAGGCCTCTTAAAAAGTCGCGTCAACCTCACTATTAAATTCTACAACTCTGAAGTTATTTATCAAAGGACTTTTAATAATTGATTCGCAAAGTTTGTGCTTTTTTCGGGACGGGATACTAGAAACCCTGTGTTGTGATTGGCGAACCATACACGGGTTATCGTGGGCAGTACCTTGATCGCTCTCTTCTCCAAATTAAGAGCTTAAAGAAAGTCTTTGGTGAAGTGATAGATGTTTGATGCTAGAACTGGGTCGAGACAGAAAGATACCAGTTAATTTGTTCCTCGGGAGTGCTACAAAGTGGTTCAGACATTGAATGGTCCCCTTGGAGCAAGAATAATGTTTTTTGCTTCTTTTTCTTGAAAAAGAATAATATTAGATAACTGAGAGCTATCAAGCAAACAAGTTGAGCTATAATGAATAAGTTTACCGGATGAAGGAGAGGGTTGTGAGGGCAATGAGGACGAAACTGACAAGGGAGCAGAAAGAGATTGCAGCGGAGTTGTTGTCAGCATGTTCGTGTATTTCTGATTGGTCATCAGAGATCTGTTCTCCTGGCTGTGGTTGGGGTTTCGGATCGTGTTCTCTGTTGTCTAGTTTGGGCTTTTCGGATGATTGCTTGGGCGTAGAAGGCTTTCTGCTCCAGTTGAAGGATGGTGATGTAAGCTTCTTGTTTGTGATTTCCTTTTCGTCTGTTCCATAGATTTTGTGAGTGGTTTCACGTGATGTCACGTTGACGTATTGACCTTGAGGTGAGCGAATTCCCTTTGCAATGAATGAAGAAGCGAATGTATCTGGCAAAGGGTTTCGTGTGTTGATATTATCATAAAAATCAAGACATTGTTTAGGGCGCGAGACTTTCTTAGTTGGAGGTGCCTGGTTATTGGAGACGGCTTTGTATTGTTTGGCCAATGTCTCAAAGTCTGCCATTAAGTAGACATTTCCGTTCGGGTCCATTTCCACCAAGCCGTAGTTATTGGGTTCCTGCGAAAACTCATAAACCAAACCTCCGCTAAAGACGGTAGTCATTGGATTTGAGAATAGGGCCTCAATTTCCTGAAATAGGCGAGGAGTGACTGCATTGCAACCAAATTCAGAAAAGAAGAGTGGAAGAGAATAATCCTTATAATCATTAACAAGAACATCATATCCACTTGATGCGAATGTCTGTTTGCCGCACCATTGATAGGAATTAACTCCATAAAAATCGACCGTTGACAGGTCGTCGCCGCATTCCAAATACTTGGACAGGGAGATTCTGTAACGGAGATCGTCAGCAGCAGAATAACCAACGGGGATGGTTCGGGGAGAATTGTAACGAATATACGTTTTGATATCTCTGATCACCGCCTTCAGATAGTTTGGTGAGTTGGATGCAGAACGGTCATCGTTAATCACCTCGTTTCCAGCAAAGAACCCCAAGGTATTGTTATATCCGGAAAACTGGTGAACAACCTTTAGAATATGCTCCAAATACTCTGGAGTGTAAGAGGTCCATGGCTCATATCTGTTAAGAGATTCCCCAACTCTTGGTGAGTTTACGTCCAGAATCAAGTAGATGCCGGCTGCTGCGAGCATAGTCATACATTCGTCATGGTTCAAATCCGGGTTAACAGTGTAGACCCTCAAAGCCTGTCGTCCGTCCGTTAGTAATAGTCTACACACAGATACCACACAAATACACAGGTATCCATTGTCTGACCCAAGGCTGGTAGTAGCTTGTGCACAAACATCACCTCCAGGACGTTGGCCTACATAATTATCTGCCAAAGCTCCTGTAGCCTCTTTGTAGGTTGTGAGCCGATTGAGCTGTTAAGAGTTGTGAAGCTTGAAGCAGTCAGAAACCAGTTTAATTTTGCAAACCGCTCCGAACGACTAGATCAATTGGTACAGGGATGCCTGACTTACATTAATTCCGAGTTGCTGGAAGAGGTAGATGTCTCTTGCACAGATATTGGCATCTGAGAGTGGATCTGACCGTCCATAGTATCCAGAGGAACCGCCAGGCTGGTAATCAATACCCCTAATAAGAAACTTTCGCCCGTTAGTAACAAATAGCGAACAATTATAATCTGCTCCAAAAGACATACCCTTTTCTTGGTAACGGAATCAACAAATTGGCGCCCATCAATTTCAATCGGATTTACTTCAAATCCACTCACCACAAGCGGCAAAACAAGCAGAACTAAAACAAACAACATTTTCCTGTATATCAATCGCGTCAGATAAACATAAACTATAACGAACCTTTTAAATTTGAATACGATCCCTAACCCAAATAATGTAAACCTAATGTTTTACCTGTTTACTTTGCAACCTTAGTGGAGCAAATCATGACCGAAGGCCTCCTTGGGAATGCGGCCCCGAACTTTACAACAGCCCTATCAATACACCAAAGGGCGCGCTTTGCAATTGTGGACACGAACAACTTTCTACTTAGGTCCAGTCTTGGGTAGTAATCTGTTATGGAGAAGGACAATGCTTGCTTAAATCTTTTTTAGTAAACCGAGAAACCGTACGATACGAATAATTAATATAGGATAACTTGTTGCATTAAATTGAAGCTAAAATTCGCGAGTTTTATCCACAGTATTCTTTTGATGCCATAGAGATTGTATTCCGCGATTCATTTAAGTACGAATAAAGATAGAACCGACAAGGCCGACAATTGGTGCGTAACCCCAGTGATTCCAATGGCCGTGGCCATTGGAATAACAAACAAAACCGTCCACAAAGGCTACACCACTCAGAGCAAGTAGGATCCAGCCCAATGCTTTACGATTTGAGTAATAGGTAGTGGAATAGACAGCAATACCCATGAATATGTCTCTTGCCCCGTATACAACCATTAGACGGTTAACCAAGGCCTGTTCGGAAGCAGTGGAGGGATAATCGAATTCGAAAAAAGTCAGAGCATGCTGAGGTCGAACAATTCCATTAAGACCGAAGCTGACACAGATAGTGCCAAACAGCGATCCAGCAATAACAAGGCAAGTCGTATTGGTGAGCATTTTCAAAACAGATATACCTGAATCTGATGATATTAATTCACTGAGATGGACGGACAAAAGCTTCGTATATAAATTCACGTACGACACTGTGCGACAACTTTAAACTGAGGGCTTGCTGTATACATATACACCAAACCTTTTGGTTGCCTTCAGCTGCAGTCCGTATGTTTATAGACCTACCCAGACCCCTGGGCTATATATATAACATGTGGCGTTATTTCTACATGTACACAAAAATGTGGGCCCTCAGCCGCTTATCACGTGCCACAGGACCCGGAGTTAACAGGAGATAAGATAAGCTAGCAATATATGTAGGTGAGTGAAACAACTAGACGTCACCTAAGCATTAGAACATTTGGTAACTGAGTTATTATTTTAAAGAAGCATATATATAGTACTGCTTAAGATTTTCAGCAGGCAGTTCTAACAGCTAAACGATTCTATCCCACCAGGACCCTACGGACAATGAATGCGCAGCTTGCCGACATTCCCAGAGCCTAATTGGAAGTACATATAGTGGGACGAGAACTATGGATTTAATTAGAAGTCCCCTAGCAATCGGCATATATTCTACGACCATATAGAGCTTGAATTTGCTGCACTAGCTACTGTTGTCCGTGAAAGCAGCGAATGTAATTCCATTTCGCGAAAAGTTACAAATAAAGCTTCTCGCATCCGATGAAGGAAGTAAGGATGTGTGGACACGTTAGGCTCAGGCCTAGTGTAGTTTGTTAATGCACAGCGTGGACAGGCGTCGGCATTGGGTGCGTGCGTGCGCGCCTGCTTTCGGAGATCCCTATATCCCCGTGGGGGCCGACAAATGGGCGGCGCTGAAGCTAAGTTTTACCAAGCAATATAAGAAGACTTATAAAACACCTCCGTAGAGAATTCGGTTACACATCATCACGGTTAGGTTTAGACCTGTCTGGAGGTTTCTCATTCAGTTGGCACCATTATAGACAGGCTACGCCGGTTAGCAGTGTCGAAAGCCGAACAGCGGAAAATTTCAACCATTACTCCGACAGGTCCTTTCCCCGCGGGGGTCGGTGATGCGGAAAAAATTCAGTCAATTTGGATTGGAAGCTTAGTCGATATCGAAGAACAGCCTATCATTCATACTTTCCAGAATTGAACCAAAGGCGGCGTAGTTGTTACATAGATGCCTGTTTTCTGCCAGATTCGGGCGAAGCGGACAGTGTGGGGATCGACCACCCCCAGCAATAATATTAGTTATAACTTTCTGAAAGCAGAAAAGGGGTCTGTCGGGCCCTAAGTGCTTATAATTCGCAGACAGAAATGTTTTTTTAGTAGAATTGCATGGTTAGATTTCATGATTACGTATGTTAACGGCCCATCCAACCACCATCGACTAGTAGGATATCGCCGGAAACATAGTTAGACGCCTTGGATGCGAGGAAAATAGCCGGGCCCTTAAAATCTTCGGCACTTCCCCATCGGTTAGCGGGAATTCGCTCTAGGATCTGTCGGCTTCGGGTTGGATCGGCAATAAGGGCTTCGTTCATGTCGGTGGAGATGTAGCCGGGGGCAATGGCATTGACAGTAATCCCCTTGGAGATGTACTCATTAGAGAACGCCTTGGTCATTGATGCAATACCGCCCTTCGCTGCTGCATAGGCTGGAACAGTAATTCCGCCCTGGAAACAGAGCAGGGAGCCGATATTGATGATCTTCCCGCGGGTGCCGTCGGCGTCTGGCTCTCTTTCAAGCATATGGGCACCTACATCCCGACAGAGAGTGAAAGAGGTTGAGAGATTGACTTGAATGACGTCTTCCCAGTCCTGGTCTGGGAATTTGTGGGCAGGGGTTCGGCGTTGGATTCCCGCACAGTTGACGAGAATGTCAATTTGTGGGACAACTTCAAGAGTTTTTTTGACGACAGTGCCAACATCCTTTTTGTCTGAAAGGTCTGCAACAATGATGTATGCCTTACGGCCAAGTTCTTCCACCTGCTTCTTAACGGTCTGGTTGGAAGTGTCTCGTTGAACAAGAACAATATCAGCACCGGATTCGGCTAGACCCAGCGCAATACCAGCACCAATGCCTCGTGTACCACCGGTAATGAGTGCAATCTTTCCTTCTAGGTTGAAATATTTAGACATCTTCAGTTGGTGAATAGATTTCCGGGGGATATCTCTCCACTTATATATACGTCGGCTACGGATACCCCCACCCCGCATTGTCGGCTTTATGCCCCGAACATCGTGGGGGAGCCAGGGGTATATAAGAAACCATACTCCTCTTGCATCTGAATTGAAAATACAAAAGGAAAAAAAATGTCCCAGATCAAAGCAAGCGTGTTAAAGCAAGCTCATGAACTGGCCGTTGAGATGCGGGATCTGGCTGCGCCGGGCCCTAACGAAGTGCAGGTGGCTGTCAAAAGCACCACCCTCTGTGGATCTGATATGCATTATTACCATAAGGGCGCCAACGGTGACTTTAAGGTCCGTGAACCACTTTCTCTTGGCCACGAATCAGCAGGTGAGGTGGTTGCGGTTGGCGATAACGTGTCCAGCTTGTCAGCTGGTGACAAGGTGGCATTGGAAGTCGGGATTCCCTGCGGCCAGTGCGAATTGTGCCGAAAAGGACGATACAACCTCTGTGGCACATTAAAATTCAGATCTAGTGCAAAGGTATTTCCTCATTTCCAGGGGACCCTACAAGAAAGGATCAACTGTCCTGCTTCGTGGTGCCACAAGCTCCCCGAGAGCCTCTCAGTTGAAAACGGCGCTCTTGTTGAGCCTCTTTCAGTTGCAATTCATGCCGCTAATCGAGCACAGGTCGTCCCAGGATCTACTGTGCTTGTGTTGGGCGCTGGTGCTGTCGGCCTGTTTGCTGCCGCTATGGCCCGTATCTGCGGTGCTACACGTATCGTGATTGCTGATATTGCAAAAAACAGAGTGGAATTTGCCGTCAATAACGGACTTGCTACGGACTCTTACGTCGTTCCAATGAAAAGAGCTTCCTCTGTTGACGAGAAGCTTTCTAATGCGCGAGAGGTCGCGGAGGATCTGAACAAACTCGCAGGTCAATACGATTACACTTTCGAATGCACAGGTGTAGAGTCTTGCGTGCAAACTGGTATATTTGCAACCAAGCCTGGCGGGAAACTGCTCTTTGTTGGCATGGGCAATCCTATCCAGACTCTTCATATCGGCGCTGCCGCCCTCCGTGAAGTCGACCTCATTGGTGTCTTCCGTTACGCCAACTGCTACCCAACTGGAATCTCCCTTATGGCCCAGGGGATGATTCCAGCTTTAGACAAGTTCATCACTCACCGAGTCAATGGCCTTGACAACGTTGAACAGGCATTTGAACTCGCTGGCAAACCTGAAGATAAAGATGGTAATTTGGTAATCAAGGTTGTCGTTAACAATTGATTTCATGTATATATAAAAACTAACTGAACATCTTTATATTTAACTTGTGGCAGACGTTACTGCAATTTTACCCCCGTAGTACGTTGCCTTTGCGCATTTGTAGTAGTATTGCGAGTCACAGCATACGGCCAGGCTAGTGGTTTGATATCATAAGCCTATTTCCAGGCCTAACTAGCTCGCAGATGTAGGCGTAAATTTAAAGCACTTGCCATTTTAAGTTAATTATACTGAATGTTACTTTTGACTTGTTTGCAGTCGATAGATCTCGAAGTGGGCGTTGCTAAAAATGGCCGGTCACCTTGTATAACCTTGGTTGACAAAATTCGGGTTAGTGGAGCAAAACCACGTTGACTAATGTGCGGTTAAAACTAACGAGGGCCTATTTGCAACCGGATAAAAACTCAGGGGTAAGTGGAAAGGGTAAATGTGAGGCTGATGAACATCTGGGGCTGGAACAGGTTTCTGGAGGGTTCCATGGGTTGGGAGGAAAATAGTATAAATGTATTTCAAGAGTGCAGAAAATTTCACGAACACGGTCGCTGGTTTTAAAATGGCTATTTCGGAACAGAAAAAGAACGTTGCATTGGGGATACTGGATTTCTTAAAGACTTCCATTGATGATGGGACTGTGTCTGGAGACGACAAGGAGTCGGTAGATGTTGCTATTGAATGTATTAGTGATGTTTTCGGCGTGGAGTTGCAAGATAAGGCTAAGGTGTTTGGCAACGAGAACCTTGTTTCCTTGTACGAACGTTTTGCAAAGTTGAAGACGACTGAAGAATCTACTTCCTCAACTCCCGAAACTGAAGACAAGAAGGGTGGGGAAGTCAGTGAGGAAGCTAAGAAGGAGGCTGAGAATCACAAGATTGATGGTAATAGACTGATGGGACAACGAAAATTCCAGGAGGCAGTTGAGTGTTACTCGAAGGCAATTGAAGCTAATCCTTATAATGAGATTTATTATTCTAACCGATCTGCTGCATACAGCTCTTTGCGAGAATGCAACAAAGCTGTGGAAGATGCTAGAAAGGCCATTGATCTCAACCCTACTTATTCCAAGGCCTATTCGAGGCTGGGATTAGCTCTTTACAGCTTGGGCGATGCTCAAGGTGCAATGAAGGCCTATGAAGACGGTATTAAGGCTGAGGGTGATAACCCATCTGATGGCATGAGAAGAGGTTACGAAACTGCTAAGAAGCGAGTCCAGGAGGAGTTGGAGGCCTCTGTTCCCTCTGACGACACACCACAAGGCTCTAGATCTGTTAGTAACAATGAGAGCACGCGGGATAGCGGTGCTGGTGCATCTGGCGCAGGGGCTGGCGGTTTCCCAGACTTGAGTGCATTAGGAAATATGGACTTGGGGAGCCTTATGAATAACCCTCAAATTGCCAACATGGCGAGAAGCATGATGAACAATCCTAATATGGCAAATATGATGAATGACCCTTCAATCCAGGGAATGATGAATCAATTTCGCAATGGTGAAATGCCGGACATGTCCCAATTAATGAACAACCCCATGCTGCAAAACATGGCTTCGATGTTCGGCGGTGGCGGCGGCGCTGGTGCAAACAGCGGTAACAACAACAGCAACAATAACGGCGGCAATTCTAATTAAAGAAGCGTATTAAGCATTAACCGTGCCTATGATGACGAAGAAAATTCTGCAATTCTGATGTTGTATTGTCCATTTTCGGGCCATCCGTCTTTCGAGACTGGATCAATGATCTTGGATCCTATTTCAGTGCAGACACCTTTTCACACATTTCTTTCTGAGGCACACACTTTGCATTAATCTATTATATTAATCCATTATCAGACGGCTAGTAATCACTAGTCGACTAGTTCAAGTCTAATTAGCTTCGCCTAGTTTTAGATGTGACATTGGCCTATGCACAACAGAGCTACGGCTTATACTTGGAAAAAGAATGGTACCACGCAACTGTTCTCATGGATCATCACTTCTGGGTCAACTTATGGCCTTAACTTGGTAAATATTGACTGGCCCTCTGCGAAGCATTGTTTCTTTTACTGGCAAAAAAAGGAAAAATAACCTGACGGTAGAGAGTAGTGAATGCACGATACATTAGTTTTGTATCTAAAGGTTAGCAATGGGCTTTTTCTGAGAGACGTTTGAGGCGGGAAAGCTTTTCTCTCTCAGACCTAATAATACCATGAGTGTGCTCTTCGATTGACCTTCTGATTTCGGCTTCTTGAACGTTGTAAAAGCCGCCTAGTTCAGAGGCTGACGTGATGTGTGAAGACTTTATGTCACTGCTTAGTCGACGGATTTCACTTTGGTTGAGATAAATCCTGTCTTCGGTTTCTCTGATGTCACGATCGCGCTTGTCTTCGAAGATCCCCAATGGCCAGGCATTTTTGTTGTTCAATCGTTCTAACGCCAGCTGGTTTTTGTAGAGTTGAGAGTTCACGTTTTCCAGCTGACTTACCATTCCCATTGGTTGATGCAATGCGGTTATAACTGATCCAGCAGTATTGGCAAGGGCAGACATGTTGTACCCAAAGTCCTGCATGGCTTTATCTTCGTTTCTATAAGTTAGTTTATAATCGGTTTCCAACGAGATCTTGTCCGCGTATTCGTTAGCTAGGAACTCAACTTCATACAGCTTTTCTCCCAGAATACAGTTTGCTTCAGACAAGTCGTTGTACTTGTTTTGTAGGTTGACGACACACTGGGATAGTCGACACAACGCATTGTTTAACCTCTCCGTTTCGTCGCAGGCATGCCGAAAGAAGACCTCGATTAGTTCCAAGTCACCACGATGATACACAATAGAGTCTTCGTAATTGGCCTCTTTCTTATTCTCCAGCTTCTTACGACACCTTTCCACCGACTGCGACTTTGAAAAGTCCTGGATAAGAATGAACTCCCACAACAATTCATGATCACTATATGTTGGATGAGTGAGAAGCACTCTAAGGAAAGCGTTTAATCGAGCTTGCACTTCATGAATGATTTGCCTTGACAGCTTCAATGACACTGTGAATGGATTTCTCGGCGCTTTTAATGACGGAATCCACGAATATGGATTTTCATAAGCTAACCACTTTTGAAGGAATATGAAGTCAGCAAAAGTCCGCTTCACTGTTGTCACACTAGATGAACTAGGAGGCAACCCCGATTTGATAATAAAATAAAGCTCGTTTTCAATAAACATCGTTCGTGAAATAGCCGTCGACCGATTTCCTATCGGCTGCTTTTCAAATAAATATAATTCTAAATCCGTTAGTAATGCTCCTTAAAACCTCCAACCAATACCAGAAACTAGGGAGCATCCCGTGCCACAGGCGTGTCATTGTTTCTCGGCTAAAAGCTAGAAACAGAAACGGCAGTATGTTGCTTTAAGAAACGACGAGACAAAACTTGTTCTACGCAGAAAGCACCACACACTTTTAAAAAAATAGAAAAAATCGCAAAAGAACCCAAGGTGCTTCAGGCTGGATATTTTAGCTTCAACCAAACTTACCATCTAATAGAGAAAGTGTTTGCGGATCTTTCGCGATTTCGAGAGCTGTTAGACCTCGATTGTCAGTACGTTCAATGTCGAGTTGGGGATTCTGCCGTAAAAGGAGTATAGCGCTCATTCGAGAGTATTTGCTGTAGATCATCAAGGGAGTCAGGCCTCTATCATTAGGCCAATTGACGTCAACTTTGTACCTCATAACCTTTTCTAATGCTTGTCTATCTTTCATGATGTGGAGTAGGGTGTTGCCGCGGTTGTCAATGTGTTCTAGCACATCGAGTTTGCCCGAATTCTCGCTCCAGGCTTGAAATCCCAAGTCAAGCAGCTCATGATACTGAGGATGATCGTAACAACGGCAGAGGGCAAATAACGGTGTTTGGCCATTGATGTCTTTTTTGTTCCAATCGACATAAGAGCAGACTCGCTTGATTATCCAAGGGGCGTGGAACAGATAGTGACCCAAACTGCGTTTCCATTGGTCTTCATATGCAAAATATTCTCGTTGTTGTTCATCTGGGAGCTCATCTAAACGTTCCAATAACATGTTGATGATTTCTTTGTTCCCACTTTGAACGGCAGCCAATAAAAGCGTAGTCTGGTCGTCAGTCTTGTCAGACAAAATGTATTCAGTTGTCATGACATCGGGGAGTGCAAGTAGTCCTTGTACAGCGAGGAGGTTTTGACTTTGCACCGCTAGCATCAAAGCTGATTCTCCAGAACTGGTTCGACTTTGAAAAACGGACTGCCAATCGTGGACAGCGGACTTTACAGTTTCCATGTGGGCGGAAAAGTCTCGCTTGTCTTTAATCGCATCCCACAATGCTTCGTTGGCAGAAGATAACTCAACGAGCTTATCTGTTTCATGTGTAATATGGTACAACACGCCTTCTAATGTCAATAGGGCGTAGCCTAGAGTACCGGAACCAGTTTCCCTGTAGGTAAAATTTTTGATATAAAACAATTCACTATCAAGATTCTCCAAACTCGACCGTGCCAACACCAAAACCATCAGACTGACCAATATATCGGCATTCACGGATATTTTTGAATTGTCTTCTTCACCTGAACCATTCATGTTCTCTCGTCCATTTACCTTTAACCTCTCATCAGCCAACAGATCATCTTTGTGCCCTGTAGCGGAGCTTGATGAATGTCCGCTACTGTTTCCACTCAGAACATTCAAAGCCGATAAAAGAACATCGATTTTTGCGTCTGTTCCAAAACATGATGGTAACTTGTTGATTTCCCGCACAGCTCCTGCAACGGCCTTGTCTAGCCGCAACAGTTCTGCTCGCGCAAATGGCGGAAGACCGATTTGTGCAATATCCACATTTTTAATCTTGGATGCCGCTTTGAATATTTCTTCATCCTTATCTTTACGAATCGCAACAAGTCGATCCCATAGTTTTCGACACACATAGGATTCCACATAAACATGAAGTAAGTCAGTAATGTCCTCCCCGCTCAAGTCGTTCTCCGACACCATCGAATTGATCACATTCGTATCACCAGATTGAAAGATCTGTATCGACACCTCCACCGCATTATCCAGAGCGTTCAAAAGCTCCTCTTCGCTATTGCACTGGGTTGTATCAAAGTTATCAATCAACAGACTTAGAGGTCCAAAAAGCTGACGCCCTAGTACAGGGTATTTTGCCAAAAGGGTTTCAAAATTGTGTTTTGCTGAGCCGTCATCATCCCTAATTTTGACTCCTCTAGTTTTCTTGGGCTTTGACTTCTCATTGATTGTGGGCAACAACTGATATCTACTTGAAATGGTAGGAGACACTTCCTTACTCAACATTGGAGACCCCACCAGCGATGTATCAATCTCATACACTACAAACTGGCCATCACTAGGCACACTTCCCTTCAGTCCAGGATTAAACAGATATTCTGACACAATTTTCGCCTTTGCATATGATTTGAACCCCTTATGCGTAAAAATCTCATTATCCTTAATAACCACAGTCCTACCGTTCAAAGTATGAAGATATCGGGCCCTCTGGTGGTTCCTGGAACTCACAGGAACCTGAATAATATGCGAGGCAATGAAGTCTTCATTCAAACACAAATCACGAAATGGCAACGACGTGTCCTTATCCACACACCATTCCAACTTGTCGGTCTGAGGCACCAGAATGGTATACCCGGTAGATGTCGAAATCGTATGGACAATATCTTTGATCTTAGACGACGGGGATGGGTGATTGAACAGTGCATTTAGCAACGGATTCAATAAATTAACCAGCATCATGTCTAAGCAACCCCATTCAAACACGGGGGGAGGTTATCCAATAACTCTAATTATCCGTTAGATACGGTTCAGTCACGGGTGGCTAAACTCTAACCAGGAGCCTCCGAATGACCTTCTGTTGGGACGTTAAAGCCGCACATCATATATAATTCTCGCTCTGGCCAAGAAAGGGACTATTTTTCTTAGCAATACTTGCTTTTGACCGTAACTAAATCATGGGAAAGGGCAAGAATTTTGATGGCAAACGGTCTGGTCGCCGTAATAATGAATATAAGCAAAGGACGCAGCCAGACTCGACATTCCCAGTAAAAATGGCCATGTGGGTGAGTCTAAACGAAACCAAACTTTGACAACATCGTGATCTGACTCGACATAAAAGGATTTCAACCATTGTGATCCTAAACGTTGTAGTGGCAAAAAGCTAAGTAGGTTGGGACTCATTCGGTCGCTTCGGGTTGGTCAAAAATTTGGTGGTATCGTGGTATCGTAGGTGACAAAATTTATACGAGCAGCCCTCAGACGGTCTTCTTGATAAGCCTTGTTCCTTTTAAAGGAGTCAAGAACAGGAGTTATGACACTTGAATATCCTATGATGGAATCTACAAAGCTAGGCTCAGGATTTGGGCTTTTTGTTGAGCAGAACTAACAATCGGTATTAGACCCAATGGAAAAAATCCAGTTTGCCCTAACGACAGGGAAATTGTTGAGTCGCATGGAGCGGCTGTGGTTGAATGCTCATGGGCAAGAATTGATGAGATTCCTTTCAGCAAAATTGGTGGAAAAAATGAACGGTTGCTACCCTATTTGGTTGCAGCAAATCCTGTGAATTATGGTAAACCATGGAGACTTAATTGTGTCGAAGCTCTGGCAGCATGCTTTGCCATTACTGGGCATATGGAATGGGCTGAGGAGGTTTTATCACATTTTTCCTGGGGTCATGCTTTTTTTGAAATCAATGGGCCACTGATCGAAGTTTATCAAGAATGTACAGATGCTGAGTCCGTAAAGGCGGCACAAGAAACGTGGCTTAAGGTCATGGAGGAAGAGGCAGAGAAACGAAAACAAGAAAAAGCTTCTGGTGATTATAACATGTGGGCAGTAGGGAACCGTAATCACGGTGCTCCCGGCGAGCTGCCGCCTTCAGATTCGGAAGCCTACGAAGATTCCAGTGATGATGAGGAAGATTCAGACAAAGAAGAAGATATTGTTGACATTGGAAAGGAACTTGATGATGAAAAAAATGTGGACAACACCGATACTGTTGACGAGACCCTGGGTGATGAGTATTATACCAAGGAAAACAGAGGTGATCAATCAGACAAAGAATTGGAACGTGAAGCCAAACTGCTTTCTATTTAATATATTATTTCACATTAAGTTAGTACAGGTTTATCACAATATCCAATATACAGCTCATGGATATTGCTTCCGGCCCTTTGTAATATGTTGGTGCCTACTGGAAAACATAATAATTTATTTCTTCATGAAAAATGACAATGCAAGCTTGTGCAACTCTTTTCGCAAGAAGGACAGGAAACTCCGTGGATTTCTGCTCGAGCTCATTCAGCGTTCGTACCAGATAAATAACCTACCAGTAGTGGTTACTTAGCGCTCGAAACAAGCCTGGCTGTGCATGGTGATTACCCGCGATCGTTGGCGTGGGATAAGAGAAGCGAAACGGAAAAAGGAAATCTGGCTTATATATTATTAAAAGCTAAACAATTATTTCAACCAAAGAATTTGGATTTCAAGGTGGATTTGACGGCGCTTGATTTGGCATCTTTTATCACATCATTGAGACTGTTCATGTATTCTGCACTTGTTTGTTCCAAACTATCAAGGGCATTTTGGACATTTCCGAGTTTATAGCCCCGCTCTTCAACACCCCTTTGCATGGAATTGAATGAGTTTTGGGAAGAACTAGTTGACGTTCGCCCTTGTTTTCGTAACAGCCTCTCTTGTTCCGCTTTTGCTTTTTCCTGCTCGATCTGTGCTTTGGACTTGGGCCGCCTTGAACCACCAATAAGTTCATCAAGGTCTTCGGCGGAAATATATTGTTTTCCACGGACCCATTGTATTGTACTGATAGTTGGTCTCTGAGGCACGACTTTCATAACATCATATAATGCGTCTTGAGGAATATCTTCAAAACGGACGCCTTTACCCCAGATCTTAATCATGGCGCCAGCTGTTTGATCTGGTCTGAGGATAACGTCACCATTAAGCGTGACCAAACTCTGACGAGCATATCCATCCCTGCACACATATGGCAGCATTCTTGTTGAAATTTCCCTCATTGCGGGAACAGAAAGTACCCGAAGTTCTGACCTTTCTGTAACACACACTAATGCGAGCGAATCACCCTCTCGAAGATAGGAGATACCGGCACTTGCACAGTTGAAATTAAATCGTTTGTGGGTAACCCGACTGTCCGGTTGTCTGATAACACGGCCTTCAGATCTGGTCAATGCCAACAATGCGCCAGGAATCTGAATTCCCTGGCCCAATTTGCCCAATGTATCCATATTTGCAATCGCGGAAACACCAACTTCAGCATTAATTGGAGTCAGATAAATGATCGGTTCGGCCGCCACCGAAAAGCTCCCAACATGCTGAACCTCATAACCACCACGTTGACTAGGGAGAATGCGATAAGTGTAAACATATCCTGCAGATGAGCCGACAGTAAGTACAATGCTAGAGTAACTATCATCCCCCAATGCATAGATACCGAATTCAATAACCGTTGCACTTTCTGGGCCACTACATCCAGCATTTCCTCCACGAGACTTCCCTTTGCGAGAGAAAGTCGATGTGGGAGGTTGTAATTGTGACATGAAGATACACGCGGGGCCACGACGATCAATCACCGCGATTTCACCATTTGCATATCCAATGGCAACAAAGCCGATTTCAGAATGCGTCAACGCAGTCACAGTGCCGGCCCTTGTAGATATCATTGTCTGGGGCATAAAACCTTCTTTGATATCCATTGGAGCCCTATCACGGATATCCTTCACAACGATAGGCGCATCGTCAAGGGTCATTGAATTCATAGCAGATGCAAGGCCGACACCAGTTTTTTTCTTTCCAAAGCTAAATAAAGCCACCTCTCCATTCTCACATGCAACTGCAAGTTCAGCAACTGAACCGGCAAATGATATCTTCGTAACAGCAATACCAGAATGCTGTCTCAATGCATTTCCCATATTGACCTCCATCGCCTTTGCATCTTCAATTTCTCCATGAGACGCATCCCACAACTTGACAGTCCCATTTCTATGGCCCGTGCAAAGAGCAGTACGGCTTTGGAAGTTTCTCAAATGCCGTCTTGCTGGAGCACCACCTCGAAACATTCCGCCTGAACCGTGAACCGATGCCATCATCCCAACCCATTGGTTGCGAGGAACTAATGACATGGAAAACGAAGTGATGAATGGCGTAATCCAACCGAGCGCTGGTGGAACAACAGTGGGATCTGTGATAATGTTGCCATTTGGATATCCCATAGTGACGAGCTCACCAGAAGAAAGCAAAGCCAACAGATACTTTGGATCGAAGTTGCCAGCATAAAACGGGTTCTCAAGCGGAAGCATCAATATCTTAGAAGCATCAACACCCTCTGGAAGTGGGAATATTTTCTGCTTTCGTGGATTACCATAATGCTGACTCATGAGTTGATAAGAAGTTATTGCCACTGAAGGTGTGTTGCCAAAATCCAACATGGTTAGACCCTTTACAGCTCCTTGGAAAGCATCACCTCCCGCAACCAGCACAGAAGTATCTTCCGGGTTAGTAGTACAACACCACAAAACATCTGTAATTGGGTTGCGCTCCTCATTCCCCGACATGTCCATCCCCGCTGCCGTTCGCCTAGGGATGTTCACATCAGTGTCAATCAACGTCCGAGCTTGCAGCAGAGTGCCCTCCGTTGCATCCCAAAAAACCAGCGACCCATCGACATGAGCAGTCAAAATATGGTGACCATTGGGATGCCAAGTGGCAGTGACTACCTGAGGATAACGGTATTGGTTAATATCAGCAAGATTAGTGTCGCCTCCAGGTGCCCCTGGAGGGACTTCATACCGCAAACTGAGTGCAATTTCGCTTTTAGCTATAGAAAATACCACCACCACGTCGTTATAACAAACCAACAAAGTAGCAGTATCACGAGGATGCAAGGCCATGCTCAGCACAGGTGACATTCTAAACTTAGCAAACACACTCTTTTGTAAATTTCCGATTCGATAGGGAGCAAGATTCCCTCTATCAACATCGTATATGATCACCTGCCCATTTTCCAAACCTAGAAACAACCAGTCTAACGATGGATCTGAAGTCACAGCCGTAACATTGCCAGTGACATGATATTGGGACAGGGTTTCCTTGGTGTCTAGAGATATCACCGTGACATAATTTTTAGAATCCACGGTAACGAGATACAACGATCGAATTATACGGACGTGATTGATAGAAGTTTCGGAATTCCCGGGGGAAAATACAACTTCTACATTCTCTTGTCCGAGAACATGCACATTACCATTAGCAGTGCCGATAGCTAAAAGACTTTGAACTGGGTCAAAGGCCAACGCTGTCGGGCGTCCACTGAGACCATACCTCGCCACATCATCAATCTTGAAAAGGTTATCATTGAGAGCAGCGGAAAAGTCGTGCTCTCCTAGGTTCTTGAGTTTTGACAGAACCGACGTCATCTTGCAAACACAGTTAACATCGGACGTGCCGGTTTTGGGACTTGGCCTTCAACCACACACCCTTGCCACAACTCGTCACAAATGGAGGATATACAGCCGCCAAAGAACCATGGTGAAAGCCCTCCGTTTAACCATCTGGTCATTGGGTTTTTTGATCCTTTAGTGGATCGGTTTGAAGAACTGAAAGCTTCAACGAATCTGGGACCTGCTGAACTTAAAATCAAGAAAATTAACGAGTTTATCAACCGTTGGAGGAAGAATGTAGGCGATGATATTTATCCAGTCTTCAGATTAAGTAAGCCACTTCAATTCATCTGATATTTACAATTTAACTAACTTGTTAGTTTTGCCTGACGTAAGTTTCGACAAACCATTCAGCTGATTCAGCAACCCCTAACGAGCGTTTCTAAGCCATACTGAACACCAAGGGTCACCATGAACTATTGGAAAAGAGAAAGAGAAGTTAGTATGGTTGTCATAATCCTGGAGTTATCCCGGAACTCGGTGAATCCGAAGGCCTGAGTGTAGCTTTATCATACTTCTCGTGATGCTTCTTTTCCCGAGTGACTTATGAAGAGCTGTTTTGCATTAGCCGATGGCCGTTGCAAGCCTATAATTTGCCTAGTCGAAGGCTGGGGGATCCAAGGTCAAATTCGGTGGTAATGCACCGTGGTAATGAATAACTTTGTGCGGATCAATAAACTGCTAACGCGAGTAGCAAGATAGAGAAAGAGGGACATATGGAATGAAGGAAAAGGTACTAGGGAGGCTTGTTGTTAAGGTATTGAACATTTCCAACGATTCTGAAGATGCGAAAGCATTGCTTAATTGGAAACATGCTCGGGGGAAGTCTGCAGGTGATTTTTCAGCGGTGTGTCTGGACGTAATCCAAAAAAGAAAAGTCCATTCAGAGTATGGTGTTGTTACCATCGACCAGGTTAATGAATGGCTAGATGAGTTGACGGCGAGCAGTAAAACTGAAGACCAGGTTAAGGTGATTCAAAAGTTTTACGACAGTATGAGCTCGAAGGAGTTGAAATGGATTATCCGCATTATTGTTCGAAGTATGAGAATAGGAGTTACTGAACGGACACTCTTAGCTTGCTGGCATCCAGATGCGCCGGCCAGGTTCAATGTGACAAGTAACTTGAAAAGGGTCTGTTGGGAACTACATGATGTTTCGTATAGATTGTCAGAGGTCGAAGTATCGGTGTTGTCTTGTTTCCAGCCTCAGTTGGCCACCTTTTTCAAAAAGTACGACAAAGTGGTGAAATCAATGCCGGATGATGGCTTCTATATTGAGGAAAAGATGGATGGTGAAAGAATTCAGATTCATATTGCTGACTATGGGAAACAAACTAAATATTTCTCAAGACGAGGAAATGATTATACGGAATCCTATGGAACATCGTATGATGATGATTCAGGAAGTTTGTCACAGTTTCTTAAGGGGGCTATGAATGAAAATGTAGAGAATTGCATTTTAGATGGAGAGATGGTTGCCTGGGACGAAGTTGGGGGGCTGATCCTCCCGTTTGGTAGTCTCAAAACAGCCATGAAAAAGAATTTGGAAGTTCGTCCATTGTATCGGGTTTTTGATGTGCTCTATCTAAACAACGAAGTTTTGACAGGGTATAGTTTGCAACAGCGTAAAAAGGCGCTGCACCGTATAATAAATCCATTTCCACATCATGTTGAAATCTTGGAGTATACAATTGGTACAAAGGAACAAGACATCAGTGAAAATTTAAGACAGGTTGTGGAGCAAAGTTCTGAAGGACTGGTAATAAAGAATCCAAAATCGAAGTATAGTGTCAATGAGCGTAATAGTGATTGGATCAAAGTCAAACCAGAATATGTGGAAGAGTTTGAAGAAAGCGTCGATGTTTGTATTATTGGAGGATACTATGGAGGCGGTCGACGAGGTAATATTGTTGCTAGTTATTTATGCGGGTTAAGGGCTGGTGATGATCCAGAAAATCCAATGAAGTTTTTATCTTTTTGCAAGGTTGGTGGAGGGATGTCAGCGGATGATTATGCCACTATACGACATGCCATCGGAACTAAATTCAAGAAATTTGATCCAAAGAATCCTCCAACAGACTATCTGGTTCTGGCGGGAAGCTCAGGACTAAAGGAGCGACCTGACCTCTGGATAAAGCCTGGTGAGTCTATTGTCTTGGAAGTCAAGGCTAGCCAAGTGATACCATCAGAACAGTTCAAAGCCGGTTTAACTTTGAGATTCCCCCGGTTTAAACAGATCAGAACCGACAAATCGTGGGACACGGCTTTGTCGGTGAACCAGTTCAAGAAAATCACGGAGGATATTGATGCGAAGATAGAATACCAGAAAGAATCCAAAAAAGCGGCCAAAAGAGCCAATAACACTGCCGAAAGATTGACCTCTAAGCGACGCAGATTACTGGGAGACAGTGCGGAGGACCTGTCAAAAGTGACTGTGAAAACACAAATATTTGAGGGCAGGAAGTTTTTCATCATGACAGATTCGTATAGTGTGAGACGAATGGATAAAAAAGACATCCAGAAGCTTGTGAAGGAATGTGGTGGGACCATCACACAAACTTACAAGCACAATTCCGATGAAGAAGCTCCTTATTTAATTGGTGACAAGTATGTCGGTAATGTGGCTACGATAGAACGAACGGGGGCTTATGATATCGTTCGGCCCAGCTGGATTTTTGAATGCATTAACAATGGTCACATGATAGAGCTTGAACCGAGATTTATGCTCTACTCCACGCCCATGACAGAGAATAGAATTAAGCAAAATGTGGATCAGTTTGGAGATTCCTATCGACGGGCTATCGGCATTGACGAATTAAGTCACTTGCTACAATCCATCGACTTGTCATCGCAGTCTATCAGTGACAGGGACGTGAACAGAATGAAGTTTGAATTGTGCGAAGCCAATCCAGAGCCTATATCGAGTTTATTGTTGGCTGGACGAGTTATATACCTGGATAAGCCAAGTTTGTCGGCGTACAATGATCTTGGAATCCCCAGAGACAGCGATTGTTCTATCGAGCAAGATTTTGATCTTCTTGAGTATATTTTAAATTTTGCGAATGGCAGAGTATCCAGAAGCATCAGGAATGACGATGTCAGTCTAATTGTTGTGAACCAAAGAGATACAACAAGGCTCTCTAGAATCCGTTCATTTGTCGCATCAAAGCACAAAGCTATTCGAGTGGTGTCA